>CAJVQX010000047.1:0-26230 GCA_911387935.1 Dolichovespula saxonica
AATTGTAGGTACCGAGAAAGATAAACGCTTTGAAATTGAATTAAAGCCCTTTACTATCGTAACTCGTCACCAACGTCCGCAGTATTCAAGCGGGTATTTCGCTAAAAAAAAGGGGGAAAAAAACGGATAAAGAAAGAGAAAGGAAAATGAAAAAAAGGGAGAAAAGGAAAGAAAAAAAAAGAAGGATAGAAGAATAAATGCATTTATCACCTTCTTACTGTCTGGTCTAACCTCCTCTAACCATTCTTTCTCGCAATTCCTACACTATAAATCCTTCCACAAAGTTGTCCCGCTAGCCATTCTCATGCAGATATTACAGGGTTACATTTTATTAATAGGGATAATATTAGCGGATGTCTCATTATGCGTAACGTTACTTTCCTCATCCTCGACCTCAACCTCCCTTTTTTCTCGTAGACCTCTATTCCTCTATTCCTCTTTATCTCTCTCTCTCTCTCTCTCTCTCTCTCTCTCTCTCTCTCTCTCTCTCTCTCTCTCTCTCTCTTTCTCTTTCTCTTTCTCTTTCTCTCTCACACACACACACCACACACACACATGCACGCGCGCAAGATTCTTTATACAAGAATATTATAAGATATTTCAAGATATCTTCTTAATTGTCTGCCTTCGCCTTGCAATAAACAATAATAACTACGTAAGATCAAAAAAAAGTCGGATTTTATACACTCAAAATATTAACTACGAGTATGATTAAAAAATGTTTATAAAGAGAAAACAAAAAAATAATTGCATCTACTAATCGTAAAAGATTCTAAACATTTTTATAAATTCGTAAAATAATCGTCCTACAAGTCGTTAAATCAATCGTTTTCGCTATTGTTTATATTATTACAACAATATTGTTATATCTCTTCAATTTAGTTAATGATCTTATTATATTCCAAACTCTATGAAATTATATCTGTGTGTGTGTGTGTGTGTGTGTGTGTGTGTGTGTGTGTGTGTGTGTGTGTGTGTGTGTGTGTGTGTGTGTGTGTGTGTGTGTGTGTGTGTGCCAAAGAGTCAACTTGTAAATCGGATTACCTATTCGAAGGATCAAGATGAAGGCCAAAGATCAAGGAACAAAGGAGTACCGTAATGTCGACCGATCTCTGTGAAAGTTCACCGCTTACTGACTACTCGAAGGCTAGGTTAAATCCGTGTTATATCGAACGTTGTACAAGAAAAAGGAACTAATAAAGAAAGAAGGAAAGAAAGAAAAAACATGGGAGTGAAAAATGAGCTCAAGATTAGAAACGAATAAACAATCAACGCAACGTCGAAATCATGTATTTATCTTTCACATATGTATATATGTATGTATATATTTCTTGTTTCAACAAAGAACGTCGCACGCCGATAAAATTAGATTTTAACATTTACGATGGATAAGAACGATTTGTTTGTTTGATTTTTTTTTTTTTAATTTTTTTCCTTCAAAATATCAAGTAAATTTACTATGTCACTGCGCACAATCCAACCTACCTGAATTACGTTGTAAAAAAAAAAAGAACTACCAATACCGATTGAAAGGAATATGTGAAAACATTGTGTGAATTCAAATCATACGTTTACCCTACGTACATATGTACATAAACGTACAATGTTTTTTATAAATATTAATTAGGTCCTATAATTTGTACGAAGAATATACCATAAACTACTTTACAGAAAAATAAACTATAAAAAATGCTATCGATTATTAATATTTTTCTTTCAAAATAATTATTTATCGATGTATGCGTGTGTAAATGTTTGCGCGTATGTGTATGTACATTGTACATATATACTCATATTTAGATACGTAATAATAATTCGAATAACAGCGAGTTTCGCGATATGGTAATCTTTCAGCAAGTGCTCGATAACGAGTGTGTGTAAATGCATATCCACGTAAATATATTTGTGTATACACATACATTCTCTCTCCCCTTCTCGCTCTCTTTTATACACACGTCTTGCCACGGACACGCGCGAACAAACATATTTGACCGTAATTCTCTCTCTCTCTCTCTCTCTCTCTCTCTCTCTCTCTCTCTCTCTCTCTCTCTCTCTCTCTCTCTCTCTCCCTCACCCATTGAAAAATATCTTCGTGGAGTAAAATCGTATTGGTAAAAACTGGTCGACCTTACCTTCGAAACAGGTCGTCCATTAATAAGAAGCACGATTATTCAAATCCGAATAACCATGAGCAAATCAGAACGAAGAAAAACTAAAAGAAAGGAAGACAAATATCAGAGTGGAAAGATGAGTTTGCAATTCGTTTAGATTTCCAGAATAATTAACTCTTAATTATACCGTAAATTTGTATCTTCCTTTATTCGACCTAAATCTTACTTCTAATCAACCAACCTTATTAAGTATAAGGATAATTATTAATAATTAACCAATCAACAAACTAATGACTTTCTTCGTCCATATATATATATATATAAAGTGGATTGGGTAATAAGTTATGTCGAATGCTAATAAGTAATTGACATTTCTTATATTTTTACTGAAACTTATGTTATATTAATAAACAATGTCAAAATTTTCAATAAAATTAATTATTTTCAAATAATTGAATGCTAATGCTAACTTAGCAATGCTATAACTGTAATATTGTAATAATTTTAATAATAAGTAATTGAATTTTTTAGTATTTTTTTACTCAAAAATAAATACATTTTATAATTAAAATAATAATAATAATAATAATAATAATAATAATAATAATAATAATAATAATAATAATAATAATAACAACAATTAAAACAAATTATATGTTAAAATAATGCAGTTTCCAATTAATTATTAGATAATTTAATTTTGCTATACTATATATGTACATGTATATATATGTATATATATATATATATATATATATATATATATATATATATATTCAATACTACTATATTATACTATTATATATATATAATAACTGTATTATATTATATTGACCTTTTCTATATAAAAATATACTAAAAATTCAGACATTACTTGTCAGCCAAAGTATCTTATTTATTCTTACATTACTGAAGAAAAAAGTAATTGATTCGTTCTTTCTGTACATTTAGCACGAATTGCAGTACTCTTATAAAGATATTTCGTAAGGAAATGTTTGCTTTCCTGAATGTATCACCATTGCCATTTCTCAGCCGAGAATCGTTAACTTTTCTATGGCGCAATCTTATGGATAACGTAGAGACGAATTTAACGGCATATAACAAAAGCATCGCCTTGGGAATTAAATCGCTAAGTATCAACGCGGGCACGATACCTCGCGAGAAGCTTTAACAAGATTTTAAGCATAAGCGGACTTAAATTTTACGTCGAATTCTACGGAACGTCCTTTCGTAAAGGATTTTGTTCAATCTACTTCATGTTTCTCTTCACTCCTTCGTAAACTTTGACGCAAACTCTTTTCGTTCCATTTTAAACGAAATAAGATCTTTAAAAACAAAGATTATTAAAAAAAAAGATAAAATCAATTATATATAATTTTTACACTTCAAATTTATCTTTCCTTTTTATCTTTATTCTTCCTTTTTCGATACTCGATCGATTTTATAATCAATCAAAAATTATGAGAGATATTAAACATGATCGACAATCAAATAATAAATAAAAGATGTAAATAATCGTAATCGTTGTTACTCTAAATAGTTGATCGAAATACAAAAAAATAAATTAAATTATTCTCAATAATTTTCGTCGAAATATAAACAACGAATGAGGAAAATCACGGTACGAATTCAAAATTGTTCGGTTTACGATATGAAAATACGCAATAAAATTAGAGAGATATGCATGCAGCTAACGGATTATATTCAAATTGTGGAGATTAATTCGAAATGTAATAAACACATCGTTTTCTTGGCAAGAGAACAAATTAATAAGATATAATGAACAGAAATGTTGTTATGATAATTAATTTAACGTTCGAAAATATGTGATCAATGTAAAAAAAAAAATGTCGATACTGGAGAGGATCATGCACGAAATAAAGTAAAGAAAGGTAAAGAGGCAAGGCAACGTGAGGAATAATGTGGAATGAGAGAATTGCAGAATTTCCTTATATAAGAAGACTGACTTCTGCTCTGTTTCGTATGAAGTGCCGCAATGTGCAAACTTTCGGCATGTTGGATAAAATGGAGATAGAGTAGACGGTGTATACATATAATAGTATATTATATATATTTATATACTATTATTATATATATTGTTTATATATATATATATAACTATTTACTTACATACTCCTTTCGAACAATTTGCTAAACTTCTTATTAGTGTATGTTTGGAATTTATGTTATATATTAATGATTAATTCATAAGTATGCCTAATTTATCGATCATTCTTGGTTTTTGTACAGATATTCATAACGAAAATAAATTCTATTTCAAGTTAATTTTTTTATTTTATATATATATATCACACACACACACACACACACACACACACACACACACACACACACACACACACACACACACACACACACACACACACACACACACACACACACACACACACACACACACACACACACACACATTTATAACGATCGAATGAAACGAAAATGAGGACACAGATAAGAGAGAAGCAAGGATCCTTCGTGGCTCAAAAGAAAGTCGACAAAGTAATACCAAACGAAAAGGATCTCTTTAGGTCAAGGCACGCATTCGACTGACTACTAACCGAGGTCCGCGCATCGTCAACCAGGAAAAATTCGATTTCTCGAGGCAAACGTAATTATTTCGTAGCACGTGCGATCGAATACGTGACCGTCGATCGATTATCCGTGCCGCGGTTGAATGAATTTTTTGAAAAGAAAAATAATTCCCTTCGAAAATCAGTTCCATGCGAGGCAACTTAACAAAATATCTCGAGAACTAAGAAGTCTCTTTATACTCAGCGAATCGATATTCGATCGAGAGTCGAACGAACAAAAAAAAAAGAAAGAAAAAAGAAGGACTTTTGAAAGAAGATTTTTGAGAGAGAGAGTAGAGGGAGAAAGAGAGAGAGAGAAATTTTGCAAACACAAGTGTCTTCTTCGTTTTGATATTCCATAACTTTGTTTTTTTCAATTATACACGCGCATAAACTGGTGACGACATTACAGCAGAAACTCTGATCGATCTATTTCGAATAACACGATTGAATTCTTCGACGTATAGTCCAAAATATCATTTCCATGGATCCCACGCATCAACCACTTATCATTAATCTCGAACGATTTTCCCTCGTAACTCACTAACACTAAACTATCTTCGTAAGTATATATACATATATATGTGCCATCATTGGAATTCTAATTCCTGTCTAAGTTGCGATCGAGTTCAAAGCACTTTATATACGAACTTTGCTTCGTTATAAATTAATCATATTAAGACTGCCGAGTTGTATCGTAAAAATCCGAAGAAAATTTGTAAATAAAAACGTCGGAACTTCAGAGGAAAAAAGAAAAGAAGTGAAAAAAGAAAAGTAAAAAACGAACGTTTCATTTGGAATTATTAACTCTTTTTAATTAGTGCGACATTTCATCCGTAAACTTTTCGATCTGTCTCGTCCTTCTCTATTTTTATCATAGAAACACGATGATGATGTCCATGTTACGTTGTAATAAATTTTATAAATTTCTGCTTTCGTGTAAAAAAAGAAGAAGAAGGAAAAAACCTGTTAAATATGATATTGAGAACTTAAGGACGGAGGTAATTAAATCGAATAATAAAACTGTCAAATTTTTTCTCTGAACGAACGCACATACACCTCTTACACTATCAATATACTTCGACAAAAGCGCGGGAGCACGTTCGCCAACAACAAAGAAGCCAATCAAGAGAGACGATGCCACAACGCATAGACTAAATCAAAATTCACCGTGCACACTTAACAAAAGCAAACAAAGTGATAGTCCAAGTTCACATTCGATGCAATAATGTATCAAAGTTTCCTTCTTCGGCCGAAATTTGTCGTCGTCGGTTCTATTTTAATGAACTACTTTGAAACTTACTGACTTTCTTTGAAAATTTATTGACTTTACTATAAATCGCACGTAAAAAAAAAATCGTTTTACAATATATCATATTCTATCTGCGTACATAGATTAGTATACATGGTAACAACGGTCGACGATATCTAACTTCCCTTTTCCATAGAACATACTTTCATTCTAACGAAAACGAAAGTAAAGATCCATTCTTCAATACTTCTTCCTAATACTTACTTTTATCGGAAATGCCATGAGATTTATTACAAGTTAGAGTTATTCCAAGCCAATCGGATTACGAAGTTGAAAAGAGAAAACAAAAAAAAAGAAAAGGAAGAAGGAATCGAAAAGGAAGTTTTGTTTTCTCTTACCGAAAAATCTCTCCAAGCAAATAAATTGATATCCTCATAGGATACAACAAAAAATTTGGAATGCGATCTGCGGGGACCGAAGCAACCTCTTTTTTCTTTTATCTTTTTATCTCTTTAACCTCCTCTCTCTCTCTCTCTCTCTCTCTCTCTCTCTGTCGCACCTTACTCGAACAATTTTCTTTCTTTCCTCCGTTCACTACTAACTTTATCAAAGCAGACAACTAATTTATTATTATATATATATATATATATATATATCTTCGTTCACTTTTTAAAATTCTTATAACACGATAAGTTAAGAGAAAAATATCGGACCGTGAATACCGTCAACGAATAGACCGAACACCTACGACGGTCGACGGCATACTGCCGAGAAACGGTTGGTTCAATTCGAAAGAGCGATGTCTACCTTGCCGACGCAAGCGTCCTTGGACCGAGAGCGCGGATCAGTGCTAGTGTTTGAGTGGGGGAGTATGCTATGGAGCCTGAAGAGAGGGTTGATCGAAAAGAGAGAGAGAGAGAGAGAAAGAGAGAGGAGAGAGGAGAGAAATAGAGAGAGACAGAAGAAGGGAAAGGAAGAGGAATAGTGAACGAGAAAGAGAGAAAAAGAGAGAGAGAGGGTGGAAGAGAGAGAGAGTGAACGAGAGAGAGAGAGAGAGAGAGAGAGAGAGAGAGAGAGAAAGCGTCAAAGAGCGAGAAAGGGAAGGAAGGGAAAGGAGAGAAGGGAAGGTTGCACGAGCTCATCGGTCGTGTAGATACCTGTTGAATGTGCCTCGACGACGAAGTCTACACGTCGACCGCTTGGTTGGCTACTCGAGTAGAGGAAACGAAGACGAGACTACCTAAGAAGGAGTAGAGAGGAGTAAGAGGTAGAAAGGAGTGAGTGAGTGAGAGAGAGAGAGAGAGAGAGAGAGAGAGAGAGAGAGAGAGAGAGTAACATCGCGAAGCAATGAAGGATTCCCTAAACAAACGTTCACGGTTGATCGGAGATTTGAGAATCTCTTAGGACTAGACTGACCTTCAAGGATACTCCATTACGATGATCCAATACAGCAGTTTCCATCCAATTATCTTGCATTATCCAACCAACGTCTTTCTCGTACTACCTCAATGTATTATAATTGATAAGGTACAACTTGTAAAATTTCACACTTGCATTTACAAATTCTCACTTGGTTTCTATTATGATCACATAGAAAATTATTATTGAAATGGTACTTGTTCCTAGGATTGGTTCTTTTTAATTAATTCATTTATTTTTTATTTTGAAGATATTTCAACAAGACAAACGAATCTATGAAATGTGTTAATATGTCAATCAATCGTTAATCAAAAATATTTGTTCTGGATTTACCTTATATTTTATATTTTTCCACAAATTCTAACAAAACGATAAGACTAACTATAGAAAAGTAATTTAACATGAAACAGTGTTGGAATATTACGTGTAACATACACATACATACACATATAACATATGTTATGTATGTCATCGAAATAATGCATATTAATAAAATTTGTGCGCGTGTAAATCTCACCGTGAAAGTGTCCCAATAACGTGATATGTACTGACAAAGCGTCGAATCAAAATGTTTCGCGCAAACTTCGCTTGGTTTTATTCGCGCATGCGCATTAGTCCGCACCCCACTCGTTCATAGTTACTGTCGAATAATTTTGTTGAAAAAAAAAATTCCAAGATTAACTACTACTCGACCTTTGTTTTATCGCGCATAAAACTACGTGTTTATGAAACTTATCGACGCGGGAAAGACAACGTATGTATGTACATACATGTGTGTGTGTGTGTGTTTGTTACATAAAAGGCAGTAAGACGTCACGATAAAGTGCCCGTGGGGCTTTACAAAGTCAACTCCTCCTTTGCCTCCCTCTCAACCTCCTTTCATTCCTGTTTCACCTACTCCCCCTCCTCCTTCTTCTCTTCTTCGTCCTCTTCATCCTCTCCTCCTACTCCATCTCCTACTCCTCCTACTCCTCCTACTCCTACTACTCCTACTTCTCCTCCTCCTTCGTTGACAATGACTCGCGTACTCGTAACTCACTGAGGTTTGTAATAAGATTTCACGATGCGTGCTTTACGTTTCGAATGAACTCCACTACTTGATATTTTCTCATATATAGTATATACAATGGTTCTCTAAAATATTCCTATACTGCTCTGCTGAATAATAGGTACATTCTTGATATAAACGAAAATTTATTCAGCAAATTTTAAGCAAATTTTAATGAAGTAAAAAAAGGAAAACAAAAAAAGATGGTTCGATCATTTTTCATCGGTTTTTTTCAATTTTATCCATTATTTTTGATCAGGTTCCATCCCATTTTTTCATATATCGATGATGCGAATGAACTCCGTTCGATCCATTATTATTCTACAACGTAATTCGACTAATCGAATATTTGAAAATATCTGCCAAAATATTGATACAATATTTAAGATACATAACGATGACCTTTGAAGATCTTTCGTCAACTCCATACTTTATCCATGATCATTCAATTTCTCAATATTCACATGAAGGTATTAGGGGTGTCCCATAAGTTTCTTTCTCTTTTTTTATGGGAAATGAATACGCGATACGGAAGAAACTTAGGAAACACCCTAATATATATAAAGAAACAATACGTTTAAAGAAACATGCTAATATATCTATTTTCTTTTTTTGGAATTACCCGTTCCGAAAGAAATTGCTATAACACAGTTCATCGTTTTCCATTTTATTTCTTCTAACATTGATCTTTCAATCGATACAGTTACGTAAAAAGAAATCCATGTCCAAACGAGTCTAAGGGGTAACAATAAGTGTTGGTAAATCTAACCGGCGTCACTGGTATAATAAATTATCGCAACGTTTGGAATAGTCGTGAATTTTCAGACATCCCTTTGGCCGAAGGTTTTATCGATAAGCTACGAATGCCAACGATACGTAGATCGACGCAGGATATACATATAGTATGTATGTACATGGATATGTGTGAATATATATGTACATTAACGTTAGAAAAGAAGAACGGTCTCTTTTTCTCACTAGATTTCTTCCAAAAAGATGCGGGAAGGGTGAGAAAGGGAGGAGGGGGGAGGAAAAGGATCTATGTAGGTACGTATCTATAGGATTTTGGCAAACAGAACGCAATGATTCACCAAGAGTACGAGAGACTGTGCTGGGAATGCAAAGGACAAGTCCTTTAAAGAAATAAAAAAAGAAAGAAAGAAAGAAAAGAAAAGGAAAAGGAAAAAAGAAAAAACCTGGCAGTGAAGATACCAAACCTTTTTTCTGTAAAATATAAGAAAGAAAAAATCTTTCTAATTGTAAGACTCTTAAACGAATAAAAATGATCAAATTATTTCTTTTTCTCGATGTATTATAATAAATTTAAAAAATTATTTTATTATATAAAAGATTATTATATAAGATAATAGCAAAGACAAAAGGCAAAATAAGATTTCACAAACACATTAATGTCAATATCGAAAGAATCTGTATTATTATTTTCATTAAATAGAGATGCATTTACATGTCGAGGTTGAATGATTACGAAATCTTAATGATCATGTCACTATCTAACGATCATAAACTATCTGATTATAGTATTCTACACGCAAACTCGTCGCATAATCGTTTCCTTTGGCGAGTAATCGATCTAAAATAAACACATACACACACGCGTATACCTCTCTCTTTCCTTTTTTTTCGAAACATCCAATGAAACGATGTTGTCAATCTTCCAAGTATCATTTATGTGAGAAATGAGAATAATAAGGAAAAAGAAGAAAAAATGAAAAAAGAAAAAAGATTGTTTTTTAAGTAAGACAGGATGTCGTTAAGTCAGTGAAATTTCGAGATTTAAGATTTTTTATTGTGGAAACTGAAAATCTGACTCCTTGACTCTTAACGGCCATCTTAGATTTCTCTCCTAAGATTGACAACAAGAGAAACGCTTCTTAGGCCAACTATTACGAATAAATTTAAACGCAATCTCGAGGATTACGCGTACTACCTTAATCTTGGGTATTCATCAGTCGGAGTCGCAGGGGTACGCGTTAACGCGATTCGAAATCGTTTAAATAAAAAAAGAAGGAAGATGAGAATAACGATGAAGGTTGAGGAAAAGGTACGAGTAAACCGAAGAAATAGAAAAAGAAAAAGAGCTTATGAAGAGCGAAAAAGAGAGAGAAAGAGAGAGAGAGAGAGAGAGAGAGAGAGAGAGAGAGAAAGAGAGAAATAGAGGGAACCGTTTAAGGGCCTGGAAATTACACTCCGCGAAAGGAAGTTACGAGGTGGATTGAACTTGTGATTACGTGGACGAATCCCATACCCTTCTACGAGCCGTAGGAGGATATAACGTGGCCAGCGAAAAAGACGATTGATGGGCCATAGAGGAAGACGGAAAGGAAGCGGAAATGTTTTCTTCGTTCGCTAAGCGATTCGACGACCGCTATTCGAATTAAAAGAAAAGAAAAAAAAACAGAAAACAGAAAAAGGAAATAAAATCTCTTCAAATTGAGCTCCTTACTCTATACGGATTCGAAAAAAATCCTCATCGTAATGAGATAAGGTATCACAAAATATACAGACGTATACCCTTTCATTTTCGATACAAAACACTAGAAAGAAAGTCAAGAATGTTTAAATAATTGTCTGTACGTGACAATGTGATTATTCTTACGTCAATTAATTAATTGGGTTACAAATTATCGAAATAAAATAAATAATAGTTTTTTAACCAGGATTTTATATCGCAGATTTATTTCATTTTATAATGATCAAAGAAAATATACTTTATCGTGTAAGAGAATAACGTTCGATAAGAAAATAGCGACAATGAATTTTTCTTTATCGGTTATTTAAAATAAAAAATAAAAATTTTTTTAAAGATTATTGGATGAATACATTGATTCGTGTGAAATCGATTCGATACTCGATGAGTTAATTATGTACTGTCTATAATAGAAGAAAAAAAAATTGATATTATAATATAGACGAGACTCTCTCTCTCTCTCTCTCTCTCTCTCTCTCTCTCTCTCTCTCTCTTTTCTCTAATTACAATCCACATGTCGCCATTTCGATTTATTTAACGGTACACGAGCGTTTCGAGAATTTCGATAGTATACACTACTAACGTGAACTGAAACGTGCTTCCTAGCTTTCATTGAATAAGTTATACAATGAAAGTACCCTCGAAACGCGAAAACTTTGTTTCTCCTTGATTTCGAGACACTTTGTGTACTACGAAATTTGGTGTCAGTGGAAAAGAAAGAACGGAGAAAATCTACAATTCGCTTCTCGAAGTCGAAGATAAATCGCTGTCACGATTCTGAATTTTCTTAACGTCGAACCCATTGATCACTGTTGAAATAATCTAAAGTTGGACAATGTATTTATCGGGATGAAGTCATTTCGAATAAAGAAACTTTCGCGACACTTTTCGTATTTCGAAGTAGCGAACGATTTGTCAAATTTTATCAAAATAAATTATTTTTCCCAATATACTCTAATTATTATTTTTAGGAGAATAGAAACAAAAAAGAAAGAAAGTTAATTTGTCCTTTGTATACACCCCTACGTATATTCTATATTTGTTAATTAAATTTAATCGTTACCAAGGAATTATTTTACACATCAAAATCAATGTATTCGCTTGTCGTTTCAAAAAATCGATTTAGATGGAAATTTTGTATACATAAGAAAAAGCAAATATTATAGCCTATAATACCGTTAATTTGAAATATCCGAAAGCAAACTGTGGTCTCGTCAAATAGACCCGTTCAACCAATTATATTTAAAAATATTTATTTTTCATTTATCTTTATATACCTAAAAATTTTGTTCAAATGAATTATGAACTTCGGTAAATTTAATTTAAAGATTTTCTCTTTAAAAAAAAAAAAGAGAAAGAAGAATCGTTCTTAATCCTATCCTTGTTTTCTTCTTTTTTTTTTTTTACGAAGACATAAACTTCTCGTAATCCGAGGCCGAAGTATAAAAAGAAAATAATGGCTAATAAAAAAGTAAAAGACAGTAAGTAATAGCCACAGTAAGATCGCATTATCGCAAGAGGTTACCATGGGAAAGATCCCTTTTATGACTGTAAGAAAAATTCGAAAGGTATCCGACACCTTTGAAGTTTGACGAATCTTAACTCTCGAGCTTTTCTCGTTTAACGGAATATCTTGTAAAAACACCAAATGTAATTATAACGATAAGGGAAAAGAATAATGTAACGTAACGTAAAAAGAAAAAGGAAAAAAAATAAAAAAGGAAGAAATAGAAAGAAAGAATTGCGATTGACCTATTTCTATTTTAATCCTAGTTTAAAATTGTTTAAACATTTTTTTATAACTTTGTCAAACTCGCATATATATCCTCCCCCACCCAAAAAAAAAATAAAAAGAAAATGGATTCCAAAGAAAAACTTTTAACTTTCACAGAAATATTAATATGGGCCAATTAGAAAATAAAAATAAAAATAAGGAAAAGAAAAGGAAAGAAAAAGTATGAACATCTTATAACTGTCATACGGACGAGTAACTAACTGGTAAACCTTTTGAACCCTAACGTGTTATCCAGCCTAGATATCCCTATCTAAACGCAATAGAGACGTTTGGCAAGTGAAGCTTGATTAAAATAAGGCAAGAAGCAGGAAGTGGAAAGGGAAATATAAAGAGTATGAAGAAGAGAGAGAAGAAAACGAAGAAGAAAAATAGTGAGAAAGAGAGAGAGAGAGAGAGAGAGAGAAAAGAGGATAAAGTCAATAAACGAGCACAGCGACGTGGAAAAGAGTCGTAAGACGCAAGCAAGGATACGTCAAAAGGTTCACACGCACAAGTCGGGCGGCAAATGAGCCAAACAGCTCGAGGGAAAAGGTCGTCGTCAAAAGGGAAGGCAAAGCAGAAGCAGCAACACCACCACCACTAGCAGCAGAAGCAGCAGAAGTAGCAAAAGCAATAGCAGTAGCAACAGCAACGACCACGGTAGCGACAGCATAGTATCAACAGCAGCAGCAACAGCAACGCTAGCAACAGCAGAAGCAGCAGCAGCAGCTTAGCGTCCGTGCTAGGTGAAATTCTTGACTTTGCCCTCCGGATAGTGAATTACCACCTAACACGCCTCCTAGATTGCTATTCGCACGCCCCACCTCGTTTTCTTCATCCCCTTACGGCACCGATGAGACCGCTCTGCTGCTACGAGATATTCAGAGAGGGGCTCCATTTCAACCTTATTAACATCTTTCACCGGTTTACACCGTAACTACACGAGAATGAAGAAAATGTCTTCAAGTGGGATATTGCTTTCACTCTCTCTCTCTCTCTCTCTCTCTCTCTCTCTCTCTCTCTCTCTCTCTCTCTCTCTTGCTCTTCGCGGAACTTTTGAAAAAGAAAAAAGAAGAAAAGAAAAAATACCATTTTGTTATACAACTGGCTTGAAAATATGCTTCTTCCCTACAGTCTTATCTTACTCTTTGTTTGCTTCTCTCGCGTTTCGTCGTACTCCAAGAAAAAAAGGTCTTTCCTTTCTTTTCTTTCTTTCTTCCTATCTTCTTCTCTTTTCTTTACTTCTTTTTTGTCCTTTTTTCTTTTTGCTTTTCTTTTTTGTCCTTTTTCCCTTTCTTTATTTTTTCTTTCTTTTTTATACCTTCCCTTGCCTCTTTTCAATGCACCGGATAATGTCACGAAAATGGACGTTTGTATTCATGCACCGCACGTTTAGGAGCAGGCACAATATTAAAGGGGAGTGTCTGATATGAGAGGATCCTATGGTAACCATATACCGAGCGTTTATTAGCGGACGATTCGCAACAAACAGCTGTGCGCAATGATACTTCCACTACTCGCTGTTATGTTTGTGTAAATGTATGTATATATATATATATATATATATATATATATATATATATATATGTATATATATATATATGATGTATGTATGTATGTATGTATGTATGTATGTATGTATGTATGTATGTATGTATGTATGTATGTATGTATGTACCATGTTTACATTTTTTTACTTAAGAAAATTTCACGAGTATTGAGTATCCAAATGGCGTTTCGTCGGAAAGGAAATCCATTTCGTATATAGTTCTGTTTAAAAATTAATAAACCTTGGCAATTGTGATATATTTCATTTACTTATAATTCTTATAACGGTACTCTTATATATTCACCTAGAAGAATTAGTGTTCTCTTGAGAACGAGGGAATCTAATTGAATATTTTAATGAAAGGACACGAAAGAATCAGGATGAGAGATCTTATTATTCTGGAGGTAAACTCATCAAGTGGAAAAGTGAATTACCGGGTGAATATTAACTGAAGTTTATATAAATACTTTTAAATAAAAAAAAGTAAATAAATAAAAATACAAAGAAGAAGACAGAAAAAAAGATTTAATTTAAAAAATAATATTAACTTCATATTTAATCCGTCTATTTTTGCAATTATCTACATAATCTAACTTATACCTCTCTCGGCTGATTATCTTATTAAATATTTTATTTATTTTACCGTAGCTTTCGATAAATCCTGTTTCGTCATGCTTAACCTGATTTTAATGACAACGAACGAAGGGAACGAGTGAAAAAAAAAATAAAATAAAATAAAAAACACAATTTTATTGATATTCGTTCATTCGAAATATGTTATTTCGAGTGATAAATGTACAAATTTTTCGTATTTAATTTAAAAATATTTACATTCATACCTGTGCAAAGTTTACACAATAGGGTTTCGCGATAATTATAAATAAATACCTTAAAAATAATAAATTGGATATTTCATTCCATGAAACAAATTATTATATTTTTTTTTTTTTTTCTATTGAAAGACAAGCGAACTGAAAAGTAAAATTTTCATTAAATTGTCATTGTTATTAGGAGAAGTGAAAAAATAAAAAAAAAAAGGAAATAATAATGATCACTCGATCAATCTCGTCAAGTTTTACTAATTAAATGAGCCAGCATTTAGATAGCTATCCTCCGTTCGTCGTGAAACGCAATGCGTTTGACAGGGACTGAACACGTGAGAGTTGAATTTTAAATATACCGATGAGAATAGTCAAACATCAACGATTTAATGTACAATAAAAATCGAACAGAGTGGACACTTAATGTTCCGTGATGGAACTCTCAACTGTCATACTAGAATTATATCCGATAATCCATTGTGTGACAGTTCTAGGGTAGAAAAAAAATTAAAATATAATAGTTAGTTTTTTTGGTCATATTTGTATACTCACCTTTTCTGTATAATATCTTATAAAACATCTGTAAAAACTATTCAAGAAAGAAATTAAATATTTTCGTGGAAATATTTTCTATAAAAATTAATTACAAAAAAAAATAGAAAAAAACGCAATCAAAAGACGTCCACAAGATGTGTGTAAAAATTTATTAGAAATATTTTTGATATAGATGTAACTGGATTATTATTTGAATGATAAAATTTTCCATTATTTCCATTTAAAAAGCAACCCCGCCGACTCTATACTTACATCGACAATATCCCTCTTTTTGCCCTGTGCAAGCACCGAACGAAAAGTCGAGTTTGTTTGAAGAGCAAACGGATGAAAACGTCGATACAAAGAGAAGGGGTGAGAGAGAGAGAAGAAAAAAGTGAATGAAAAGCAAGTGAGAACTTGCAACACTCATGAAATAAAACGCTTACATGGAATATCTAATGCTTCGGTCTTCATTTCAAAGTAGATAGGGTAAATACTTGTCTCGTCAAACTAACAGTAAATCTTAAAATATTTCTTTTCGACAAAGTGGACAAAGTCGGCTGAGAATAAATAAATTTGAAATATTAATCCGTTAAACATATACATACACGTATATAAAAATGTATAAAAATGTTTTTAATAAAAAAGAAGGAAAAAAACAGAGAGAAACAGAAATATTTTCTCTCACGTTTTCTCATAATAATTGCAATGCAAACAACAACGTCATTACTTTACTTTTCTCAACGTGACTTACTAACGGAGAGCGTCTTAAAAGCTGATGGTAGAACGTCAGAAAAATCGTGAATAAATTTTTTCCAAAGAAAGTGCTTTCCTTAGGAAGTAACGAAAAAAAAAAGTAGAAAATTCGAAGTTCAAGAAGGAAAAAGAGGAAATCCTTCGAGCAAAATTTGGAAGCTGCGCGTGCTGCTGATGTACCCTTATAAGAAAAAGTCTTCCTATGTAAACAGAACATCAGTCCGCGATAAAGAGAAAAAGAGAGAGAGAGAGAGAGAGAGAGAGAGAGAGAAGGAGAGTTTGATGCAACCTTCGAGAAGAGGAATGTGAGTTACGAAAAGCGGTCCTGCCATAAGGTCTGCTTCCCACGTTTTCTACGCTTTCGTATAAAATTGTGCGCAATAAGCTTTCGTTCGTGCTGAGAATATCGAAGTATAGTAGTCCACACAAGCAAATATGTACAACATACGCCTCTCCTCAGAACTGCGACTGGCTGACACGCGTATTATTTAGGATCTAATAAAGAAAATTTTGCGTTTTATCATCCGACTATTATTTTGTTCAAAGAAAGAAAAGAAAGAAAAAAATACAAATGCGCACGTGCGCGCACACATACACGCACGTATATACATGAGGATTAACCTCACGAGGGTAAACCAATTTTAAAATAGTAAAATGAAGAGTATTAAAAATAAAAAAAAAGCAAAAATTTCTATTGATATCATATATATATATATATACGTAGGGCACTATTTATATTTCGGGAATAGGCAACACTGATGCCAATAGCCAAAATCTGACAACACTGCAATAAAATTTGACATTTTTTAGCATAAACAGTACTCAGAACGTTTTGATGTACAAGTGCTATTTGGTTTGTTTTCAGTGAGTTAAGAAAATCAATTTAAAAAAAATGGAAATTTCTAGAGAAGGTTATCGTTGGATAATTTATCACAACTTTCGGCGTGGATTATCTCAACAAGAATGTGTCGATGAGCTAAATTCTTTATATGGCGATAAAGCACCATCAAAAACCACAGTATATCGCTGGTATATTGAATTTAATCGTGGTCGTAGTTCGGTTGCCGACGAAAATCGTGAAGGTCGTCCTAAATCGGTTGTTGTGCAACAAAACATCGATGCAGTGCAGGAACTGATAATGCAAGATCGTCATGTGACATATCGTGAGATAGAGACATCCTTGAACATTAGTTCCACTTCAATAAATTCAATTTTACATGAACATTTAATTGTAAAAAAAATTTGTTCTCGTTGGATACCCCATAATTTATCAAACGATCAAAAAAAGGTTCGCGTGAATTGGTGTAAGGAAATGCTTAAAAAGTTTGACCGTGGTGCTTCAAAAGACGTGTATAAAATCGTCACAGGTGACGAATCATGGATATATGCATATGAGCCGGAAACAAAACGGCAATCGACTGTGTGGGTGTTCCAAGATGAGCCAAATCCAACAAAAGTGGTTCGCGCACGAAGCACTGTGAAGCAAATGATCGCCTGTTTCTTTGGACGAATGGGTCATGTGGCCACTGTTCCGCTTGAGCAACGTAGAACGGTCAATTCTGAGTGGTATACGATCATTTGTTTGCCGGAAGTCTTTGGAGAAATTCGCAAAACTAACCGCCGTAAACGAATCATTCTCCATCATGACAATGCGAGTTCACACACATCTCGTCAAACAAGTGAATTTTTGAGCAGCCAAAACATCGAATTGATGACTCATCCACCATACAGTCCTGACTTGGCACCCAATGACTTCTTCTTGTTCCCAAAAATCAAAGGTAAAATGCGTGGTAAACGATTTACAAGCGCCGAAGAAGCAGTTGAAGCGTTCAAAAACCATGTTTTGGAGATGCATCAAGAAGAATGGAAAAACTGCTACGACCAATGGTTTGAACGAATCAAAAGTGTATAGATCATCATGGGGAATATTTTGAAAAACAATAAAGCCGTTTTCGTTTAAAAATTTTTGTTCATATTTGCAATTCCCGAAATATAAATAGTGCCCCTCGTATATATATAATATATATATATATATATATATATATATATATATATATATATATAGAGAGAGAGAGAGAGAGAGAGGACAGCTTAAATTTAATAAATTGCAGCAAACGATAAAGCACATTTACTCATCAATCGTACATCGACTTACTCGATATCCACAGATATTCTATAATACATTATTATACTTTTCAAAACATTTATTATATCCTATTAAATCGATAGGATATCCATTAAATCAATGAAAACTGCTTATGCACGAGCCAAAATTTATTCTACTATACTTACGGCTATACATTCCGATTGTAAATGCTTACTGAAACTTATACTTTCTATTTAATAGCCAGAAATGCAAATTAACATCGCCTCAAAAATGCATTTAAACGTATTTAAAAATCTAGACATCCTTTACGCTCAAAAGGTGTGAATTTAAATACAAATTGATATTTCTGACGAACGTATACGGATTAAAATAGGAAAAGAGATAGATAGATAGATAGATAGATAGATAGATAGATAGATAGATAGATAGAGAGAGAGAGAGAGAGAGAGAGAGAGAGAGAGTCATAGAAAGAAAGAAAATCAAATTTGATTAATCTTTTATTATTTAATCCGAATAACAGAAGAGCTTCCGAAAACAATAAATAATCATTAAAAATAAGAAACAAAAGATGAATCTCGACTGTTCTTACCGTAATTTTATTTTCTTATTTCTTTTTCTTTTCCTTTTTTTATTTCTTTTTATTTTTTTTATTTTTAATCATAATCAAAAACAATCTATAACGACGTA
The DNA here is from genome assembly GCA_911387935.1 of Dolichovespula saxonica. Lineage (NCBI taxonomy): Eukaryota > Metazoa > Arthropoda > Insecta > Hymenoptera > Vespidae > Dolichovespula > Dolichovespula saxonica. The sequence goes on from CAJVQX010000047.1 coordinate 19,135, forward strand.
CAAAAATGGACGTTTTATATGATTATTAAAATGAAATTTAATCTTGAAAAAAAAGACAAAAGAAAGAGAAAAGAGATAGATAGATAGATAGATAGATAGATAGATAGAGAGAGAGAGAGAGAGAGAGACATAAAAGCCCGTTCTCGCAATATCGCACCAATCTACCCCTAGTCTCGTAAAATCGCTGACTCTAAAGCGTGTAAAGAAACGTGAGCGAAAACGAAAGAGAAAAGAGAAAAGAGACAGAGAGAAAGAAAGATAGATAAACAGAGAGAGAGAGAGGTAAGCTGCGAAAACGTGAAATTTCGCTTCGGTCAGGAATCTCCTTCCTTCTTTCCTTTGATGTACTCATCTTCTTACTGTCTACCACCTCTCTTACCAATCTTTCTCCTACCCCTCTTTTCATTCTATACGTCTACCACTCGCGAGACCCACTTAAGTAACCGGGATTCCCTTAGCTCCTTTCAAATTGCACGATATATTCATTTTAAAACCGTGAACCAACGAACGGAGAAGACGAGGGCGGGTTTCTTAAATTTCTCCTTGTGATTCTGGGTTTCAAATTTCGTACGAGACCGTTCCACGCGATTGGACAAAATTAGAAATTTTATTAATCAAATATAATATTGTTTAAAATGTATACGACATGCAATTATTGTTTTTCTTTTTCTTTAATTTCTTCCTTTTTTCTTTTTTTCCTTTTTCTTTTTCCTCTTTAGTTGTTTACGTAATTTTACATCGTTTAATTTATATGCGTTCGATTAAGATATAATCTATGCAAAACAACAGATAGATACGATAATCATAAGCAGGTATATGCATATGTATTATACATAAAATATGCAGACATGTATTTACATTTACGAAATGATATTATCATATGAAATGTTCCTTTTCGTATTGATTAAGTTTCCTGTCGCTAAGCAACGTCCACCGTTATGCAATTCAAACTTCAATTAACAGACTGTTCCTCATTAAAAGACGTGAGTCTTTTCAAATTCATCTTTAAAAGTGCTTTATGAGAAATTGCGAAACGTCTTGACATATTATTGAGTGTCAGAAAAAGAAAAGAAGAAAGATAGAAAAAGAAAAAGAAAACAGAAAAAAGTACGCGACCAAATTACAGAATTATCCGAATGAAAATGAGAAATAAATAACGTCAAAAACTTAAATACATACTTTTACGTATACGTATGCAAGATATCTATAAGTATTAAATAAAGTATTAAAATAAATACGATAGAGTGAGAGAAATAAAAAGTACTAGGGAATAGGGGAAGCAAAAAAAATAAAAATCGAAAGAAGGAAATAGTAAAAAAAACCGATAAAATCGAGTAATTTCGCCAAATAATATGAACAGGTTCAAAGAAGAATTTATTCTTACAAACAATCCGCAACGTGCACCTATGTAGGTTGGACAGAGTTTCGTAACCATATCTCGCATACTAAAAGTGCTTTGCAATTTCATCGCGAGTCTCGCAATTTTTATCTAAAGTTCCATATGACTATATATATATATTATATTTATATATAATGTATTCGGATCGGTCCATATAATCACACGACATAAGAATCTGCAAAACGGAGGAAATGAGGTGCGTTTTATGAGAAACTTTCGTTAAGATCGTCGTAGTATGTAAAAAATGCCAGTCGGTAGGAGAAGAGACCGATACGAAGGTGAAAACTTTCAGAGAATTCTTATGTCGACTTACTTTTTTCTGTTTTGTCTCTCTCTCTCTCTCCTCTCTCTCTCTCTCTCTCTCACACACACACTCTCTTTTCCTTTGTCTTTAAGATTTACGAGACTTTCGAGGGGTTGTAAATGTTTTTTTGATAAATCCATGAAAAAAGAGGAAAGGGGAAAGGAGAATAAAAAACGAAACTTTCGACACCCCGATATTAAATTATACACAGTGAATTTCACCCTATAAATTATTCTTTCCCTAAATGTTCTCTCTTTCTGATATCTAAATAAGGAGAGATACATGTAAAGGATACGCAAATGTATATTCAAATATGTTCAAATTTATTATTAAAGTTTTACGATTGAGAAAAGAGGGCGAGAGAGAAAGAGAGAAACAGACCGGACAGACGATGAGAGAGAGAGAGAGAGAGAGAGAGAGAAAGACAGACGGTAAGAGAGAGAAAGAGAGAGAGAGAGAGAATTAATTATCGTTCCAATGATTTTGATTGATGTATTCCTTTCATTCTTCTCTCTCTCTCTCCTCTCTCTCTCTCTATCTATCTCTCCTCTTTTGAATCAAAATATTTTCGTAACACCTTGCAACACGACAAAGTAATTATCCCGATATTATCCGTCCACTTCTCGAAGGAGAAAATACAGAAGTTCTACACCCATCACGTCGATAATAATGCTATATAGAATTTCATCTGGATTTCTATTCGTGGGTTTGCGGGATTATTATCGAAAACGAAACGTGATCTCAATAAACTATCATTTCAAATATATATATATATATAACGGAGTTCGGTTTTTAATCAGCGATATTGTAGGAAATTATTTGCATCTGTGAGATATGGGAAAAAGAAAAGAAAAAGAAATAAAAAAGAAAAAGGAAAATCATATAAATTTGGTCGAGAAAATCTTAGTGAGTAGGGGATGAAGTTGAGATGGGGGAGACTGGGAAGGAACTGTGAGATAGGAAAAGAGAGAAAAATAAAACGAAGGAAAGGGAGAGAATTCTTTAGACGGCACGGTTTTCTACAAACGTACCTCATTAAAAATAATGAGACGTAGGAGTGTGTCAAAGCGTAAAGGACAGAGTGATGGATGAAACTGGTCCATAATGCAAGTTACAAAGTCCTTCTTCCAAACATTAAGACGCGATTTAATTAATCAGGAAAAATATCTATTAACCACGTACATTTTACGAGAAAAGACTATTTTTAATCGAGCAAAATATTATATCGATTATTTGATTCATTTAAAATATTATTTATGTGTGCCTCAAAATTTGATTAAAAAAAAATTTGACTAGTTCTCAGAGACAAAACTAAACATCCTTAAACAAAATCTTTCTTTCGATCGATTGAAAACGAATCCTTCGAGCAGGTTACCCGTTAAAATGGATTCTCGAGTTCGTACGTAATGCACTACGTTGATTGCAGATACGCGATGAGCTTTCAAACGATAAAAGTTTCGATGCAAACGTCTTCAAATTAATTTAATTGAATTTGTACACCAAGTCACGATGAACATTATCACTCTAATTGTTTCGTGTGCAATTTAAAATACCAAATAAACTTACGCTAACGCGAAACAAAAATTACAATCTAATAACGAGAATTGGTATTATCGTTAGAGGCTCGCGAGTTAGAGAGAGAGAGAAAGTAACAATAAGAAGTATTTCGTTGGACGTTGGAAATTCTTTTTCTTTTTTTTAGAAATACAGTACGGATTTCCCCCCTCCCCCAAGGAATAAGTAAAGTAAAATGAAAATGACGTCTTTATAAAAATCACTCAGGTTTCCATCGTTTGAAGTTTATTCCCTTTCGGCAGATCAATAAAGGAGATTTGAAGCTAAAATACTTTTGAATAATGCACAAACTACTTTAGCATTGGTAATCCTAGAAAATAATGCACGTTGTCGCTGCTCCTCATAACAGGGGGAGGGTAAAAAAAGGAGAGAAAAAAGAAAAAAAAAGAAAACGCATAGCGACTCTGCTCGTTCGATGGATACTGTCCGAAGGTCCCTCTTTCCGAGGAGATAAGAATTCGAGTCGACAAATATTTCGTGGATATGGGAAACAATTTCGAACGGATCTCAACTTCTGAAAATGAATAAAATATTCTCTAGGAGCAGTCGTGACGTTCGAACTAACGTATCAGAATCAGTCAATCCGATTCGAGTAGAAATTCGTTCCTTTTGCGATGCCTTTTGCCATGATCCTGGAGGGAATAAACCTAAAGGGATTCCCTTGACGAGTAGCCGATGATCACCGTAAATTTAGATTCCAACGATACCTCCGACAACGCATCGTCCTCACCGTCGTTCGCCTTTTTCCCCCTCTAATCTGCCTGAATATCGAAATCACAAGGGGAATCACAGAGAATATTCTATCGACTTCGTAAAAGACTTCCGCGAGTAAACTCAACGATACTCGACGCTCATGAAAAATGGGATAAAGAAATGCGAACTGCATAACAATGTAGTATTATATGTATAACACGCGCAAGTATAATAAAAATGTATCCTACTTATATATACAGAGTATACCATTTCGTGTTTCTTCTCGCAATTATTTTCCAAACAATACCTTGTATTCAAAAAATGATTCAAAAAAAAACTCTCACGTTTCATGAGGGTGAAGGGAGGAGAGGAGAGGGGAAAGAAGTTGGCGAGGACATCTTACAGAGTCAGAAATCTTCTCTAAGTGAATGTGCTTTCGAGATCTTCAAGGTGACCGTTGTTTTTTCTTTCAGAACGAAACTGTACGTTTCTATTCAGAAAGGCGTGTAGCCCATTCCGAGACGAATTTATTGAAAATAATACTTTGATCTTTCAAGGTGATTCAAGGTCGAGTAAAAGAACAAAGGTCACCTTGAAATCTCAGAAGCACGTTTACCTTAAGATTTGTTATCGCCATTAGATGCCCCCCCCCTCCACTCCTATCCTGTACACCCTCACACTCTCTCGAAACGGTATGTTTTGTTCGATACATTTTTTTTTATATGATCCATAGTTCGGGAAATAATTTCGTGCGAACTTCGAATGAGACATCCTGTATCCATATGTAAATCTGTTAAAGTTAAAAAAATTCGTTAATTCAAAGACCTCATTCAATTTAAATGGAAATAATATTTTAACATAATATTATATATAGGTAGGATAAAGCCTTCAAAGCTTTCTCTCTTCTTATTTTCAATATGAATTTAATTTAACATAATATAACATTACTGATAATAGCATATTCCCCGTTATTCTATAATATTACTCGTCATCGTTCGTAACATAACAAAACTATGAAGTAAAGTACCTATTAGTGACACCTATGATAGATGATATCCATTCGATGCGTGCCATGGAATGACGTAAGGATATACAAACGACAATGAATCTATCTGCCTTGATTTATAGCACGTTTCAAATAGAACGCTAACCTACCTATCTACGATAAACCTACGTTAACGAACGTAAAAATATTTCTAAGATCTATGCCTTAGTAAAATAACTTTTTTTTTTTTTAAATTCACAAATGAATAAATAAATAAATAAAAAGAATATAGAAGAATAGTACGAAACGAAGCGAAACGAAAAAAAGATCATTTCCATAAACCCTATTATCTTCGTGTTTGTTTTTGGAGAACGCATTCGGTAGAAGTGAAATTTTACCGTTTGATGGAAAAATCATCGATAGCAACATGGCTAACATCAAAATCGAAGGTTTATCCTCGGTAGTCCGTTTGTATGTACATTTGGATCGTTTCCAAAGGGTTTAGCTAGGCATATACGAGTATACGATAGCGACGACCTCGGTCGACATTGGCATTACCATTGCCATGGACACTGAACTCGGAATCTGGTAATAATTTATACGTTGGATTATAGAACACACCTACGGTTAAGAGGGAAGGGATAGGAACGGGTACTGGCAACAATAACAAGTATCGTGTATAGGTACCGCAGGAATTGGCATGGCGTCAAGTATTACGTAAAAGAGTTTAAGCTTACGATCGATAATTCGTCCATCCCGACGTCTATACTTTTATATTATACATAGTTATGTATCAATAAAATAAAGAAATAAAAAAATAAAAAGATATGTCCGAAATACTTCGACTTTTGTTACTTCCATACATTCGAACTTTTTTCTTTGCTTCTTTTTGTTCTTGTTTTTTATTTTTTTCTTATTCTTTTTCTTTTAGTTCAATTTATCTTGAAAATTGATATTTGGAAAACGAACGAATATTGTAGGTTTATCTTTTTTTTTTTTTTTAGAAAAATTTCTTGTTTTCTCTTTTCCTTTTCAAAAGAAATATTCGGTTGTAATTTCGAACTGGTAACGAATAAAGTTGAACAGCACGATAATAACTGTGTCTGTTACAATCAACAATGGAAAAGGTCGACTTGGATATGGATCAGACATTTGATTTAAGTGCGGTCTCGGAGAACTAAAGTACCTACATACGTATGTACCTACCTGCAAAAACTTCAACTGTGAGAGATCAGCCAAGCGTGTTTACGGGCGTGCTTACAAGGGAAACATCTGACGCGTATCAGACATTTACGCACAGCATTAGATCAAGCAAGACTTATCTAAACGGCGTGAGTGTGGGTGTGGGCGTGGGCGTGGGCATGGGTGTGGTGTGGTGTGGGTGTGGGTGTGAGTGTAGGTTTGGGTGCGTGCGTGCATTGTGTGTGTGTGTGCGCGCGCTCGCGGTGTGAAATTTCTTTCACTTAGATATGCTTTACCATTAGTTAGCATTAAAAAAAACCAAAAGTTGTGGTAGACCATCTTCGTTAACTAATGCATTTCGTGTTATCGTATACGTTATCATAATATTTCAAAATTCTGTTTATTTCAATAAGATTTGTTCGTTTGGTAATCAAATTTTCACATCAATTTCCCTATTGATGTGTGTGTGTTTTATATATATATAAATATTATATTATATTATAATATATATAAATATTATATATATATTATATATATATAAAAATTTAAAAACGATCGCATTGTCATGGCCGATCATTAAATTCGACAAGAATGATGGACTTGTCGAAATTAATTCTACGAGAAGATCCGAACCAGAAACAATAACGTTGAATACAGGGAATGATAGGTGGGATATGATACTACCAGTGAAATTGACAGAGAACGTGGATAGAAACAATAGACAGTAACTGAAACTATTCAATAATATCATTCGATCACTACGGAACGTTAAACGAGAAAATAGAAATCCACGACAATAATAAAACTATTGTTAAAACTGATCTAAAATAATACAATTTATTTAAAATACAATCTTTTTAGGAGAGTAAGGAATTTGAGTTTTTAAGTTAATGAAGAGAACATTAACTAGATTGACTGATGCATACATACATATATACATACACACACGCACGCGACT
>CAJVQX010000048.1:0-19508 GCA_911387935.1 Dolichovespula saxonica
CTACCACTAAGCTCCCTTTCGCTTTTAATACACTAGTCTTTATTTCTTCCCCTCCTTCTTTATCCTATCAAGCTATGAGATCTATAGAATTTTAAGCACAGCTGAGCATATACCTTTGAAATCTCCCTACTAATTTCCCTCTACCCTTACTTGCCAATCCCCTTATTCGTAACTTTCCAGCTGTTGCCTCTAAAATCTAAGTAACGTTTGGCTCTACATCCGAAATAAAAGTAAAATTTTTGAATTTTTTTTTTGTCGATATAAATGTGCGTTCGAGACGAATTATTAACTTGGACATCACATAATATACATATATATATATATATAAATATATATACCATGCATACACATCATATATAGATAAATAAATACATATATTCATAAATACATACTACATGCATACATACATAAGTGTATATATATATATATATATAGAAAAATATATACATATATATTATATACGTTTGCATATTATAACTTTTTTCACGAGGTTTTGTTATCGGTAAACAATTTATTCAAATTATATCTGATTAAAAGTTCATTAATATTCATTCTATCCTTCGAATTCCTTTTCGTTTTACGTTTCTTTTTATCGTTTACACGAAAAAAGAATATATACTCGTCAACAATACAACTAATAATAGTAAAATTCTTTCATAAATAAATAAATAAATAAATAAATAAATAAATATATATGTATATATATTCTGTGTGTGCTTGTTTGTATGATATATATGTATGTACGTACGGTATATATGTTAAGAAGTATACGTGTGTGTTCGTTGCTGCGCATGCAATGTATAATACAAATTAAAAACATCTAATACTTAAAACCACATAATGACAAATAATAATTTTTAATAATATCTGACAAAGACACATATATTTCGATGAGTACAAACAAATTTAACCTTTTCGTTTTTAATTTCTTCATTTTCGATTCTTTCTCGTCCGGTTTCGTTGCTTCTTCGTTTTAAAGTTAATATTACTAGGGCCGGCACCTTCGTTGATATTAACGCTAGGTCCGGCCCCTTCGTTGATATTAGCGCTAGGTCGCGCCCTTCGTTGATATTAGCGCTAGGTCCGGCCCCTTCGTTAATAGTAGCACTAGGTCCGGTCCCTTCGTTGATATTACCAGTAGGGCCTTTTTGCTCGTCAATCTGATTGCTGGAAACTAGCAGTAGAATGGAAACTCCTTCGTTAATGCTACTGCTAGGGCATGCTTCTTGATTAATCTGACTGTCAATCGCAGGATCGTTCGTCGCAGGGTCGTTCGTCGCAGGGTCGTTCGTCGCAGGGTCGTTCGTCGCAGGGTCGTTCGTCGCAGGGTCGTTCGTCGCAGGGTCGTTGATCGGAGGGTCTTCATCGCAGTCCATAGAATTGCTAGGGCCCATTTCATCATTAATGCCACTGTTAGTTACTGCACTATCATTGATACCACTGTTAGGGCTTGCTTGATCTTCAACTTGACCGCTAGGGCCTGTTTGCTCTTCAGTTTGTGTAACAGGGTCTTCGTCGTAGTCCATAGCAGTGCTAGGCCTGCACCCATAGTTAATCATATAACTGGGGCCCGCACCATAGTTTATAATATTGCTAGGACCCGCTCTAGCATGATGATAAGAAGCATTATAGCGCTCGTAACATTTTTAGTAATAAGACCCCATTTTTGAAAATGAGTGATGTTGGGATTTTGTTCATCAAAATAGGGACTCATCCATGGCACTGATCTTAAATAAGACTCAGCAATACTGATTGCTAATTCAGCATCAAGCTTTTGAATCTCTTCTCTCATTTCGATGTCGTCACTTGATTCGCTACTTGACATTTTGTCTTCTTTGAAGTATTTCTCCACTCACGGATATATATATATATATATAATTTTTTTTCTTTCTTCTTCTTCTTTTCTTTTCTCTTTTTATTTATTTTATTTTATTTTATTTTATTTTATTTTATTTTATTTTATGTTATTTTATTTATTTTTTTAAATTATTATTTATTTATTTCACCCGAAATTATTATATCGCGTCAATATCACTGATCTTTAAGGAATCACCTCACGCCTATTCTCTGTCTTCAAACTTCAATTGATGATATCTATAATGAATGTCAATTTGATATCATGCACAAGTATTGATTATCCGAAATTTTGAAAAAGGAAAAAAAATGAATTAATTGCGTGCAAATATCGTAGAGAAATTAGAAGAAAAATAAGAATAACATTTTAACTTAAATATTTTCACTGTTATTTGCATATGTTGAACGTTTTTAAGTAAAAATCTGATAAAATAATCTGATAAAATGTTTTAATGAAAATTCTGACGAAGTACTAAAAGTCTTACTTGGCAGTATTTCGTCACTTTTATAGATACTTGACGAAACAATGATGTTCTTCTGCCTTGTATATCAGCAATGATACTGTAGCACTTTATCTTTGGAACCGCGGTGTCAAACTGTCGATCATACTCTGCAACGATGCAAGAGCGTCTGGTCGACCAGATTGATTGAACCCTTTTATCTGATAAATGTATCTATCCTTCTTCAAGCATAGAACAGCGTCCCCAATCCATATCCGGAAAAACTTGCGTATGTGCATTTCCTCTTTGATAGTTCATTTGTTAGTTTAAAATAATGACAGCCAATAGGAATCCAGGAAATTTCAAAATACATTTTAAGACCTCAAAACTCTGTTCTTTTAATTTATTTTATCATAAAATTATAATTTTTATGAATATTAATAGTAATTTTATGCTGTAAGTTAGTTTATTCTTATAAAAAGTTACTAATAAAGTGTTTCCGAAGTACACTTTTTCTAATAGATTTATAGAAATATTGCTAAATATCATCATTAAAAATTATAAAAAGAATTATGAATAGGTTTATCACTTAAAATTTTTCTTAATAACAAAATTTAACATTAATTTAATCTCTCATTTGTTTCAGTTCGTGCCAACATCGTCATTCAAACGTTTGGGATTGGAGGATCCTTAAATGTTTCTATGCGACAAGATTTGAATATGCCCTATATATTACTCTAGAATGTTATAAGAAGATTGTAAAATAAAATTAAATTGTTATTGAAGTTTTATTGAAATTTTATATAAAAAGTTAATAATTTGCACGAAAACATGCTTGGGACTTTGCGCAATAAATTTCAAACAGTGCAAGAAGGTTTATCTGCAAGGTATTTTAACATTTATTTAACAATAATTTAAACATTATTATTAAAATATTTACAATTGTAAAACAATACTATAAAATATGTGTTTTTTTTGCAGTATAAGAGGTTTGACAGTGGTAGAAAATCCTAAGCAAAAGAAAACTGTTAAATCACGAAATGTTAATTATGATGCAGGTGCAGATATTTTACATCATTTTCAATTAGAATGGAATGAATTGCATGAATTGGCAGAATTAAATGCATTTAAAGCTCAAAAAGTTGATACTCTTATTACTAAAATTTATGGTAAATTGGAGTATGAATGGAACAACATAACCTATCTAAACAACACTTTAGCCTTAATTCCACAAATAAATAACGGGATTCAAAATCTTATGGATCAAATAGGTATTTTCCATTTAAATAATGTACATAGACAATATATTATACATAAACAATACAATAAAATGTCATATAAACTAAAAAAACAATGTTATCGTAGGAACACTCGAAGAAATGTTCGAGGAAGTAGAAGGAGCTTTGTATAAATTAGAAGATCTAAATGAAATGATAGATTTGCAGAGCAGACAACTGGATCACAGATTTCAATTGGCATTATATAAAGAAAAAAGGTTATCAGAAATCAATTCTGTAAAAGGTATACTGAGCATTAGACTGTTAACAAAAAATTATTAATAAATTAAATATATCTTAATACTTTAACAAAATTAATTGATATTACTTAATGTATATATATATATATTTATGTATTTTTTTTAGCAAAATTGGCAAATGAACATATTGACAGAGTATCGAAGCACGAACAGAAGCAGCAGTTGATGTTAAAGGAAAGACAAGAAACTTTCGATGAGTTTTTAAGGGAGAATTAGAAGCTTATAAAGCAACAGGATATATACCTAGTATGTGTATTTCCTTTTATATTTATATATTTATTAAATTAATAACGGTAAAATGTGTTTAAAAGATGCGCAGTACATTTCATGACTTAGTGAAAATATTTTTAAACATACATGCATTTTTTTTTGCAGAAATACCAACAACTAAGGAAGGTCCATCTTTGGATGAAATAGTATTGGACGTAGATTCCCAAATGTTTGATGAGATTCTTAGAGAATTGAAAATTTATTAAGATCTTATCATTAATAACTTTTCTTGACCATTCTTTTTTCTTTTTCCACAAATTGAATGCGTTATATTATTTATTTTTCCTATTAGTTGTTATGTTTCTATTTGTTTCTTTAAGGAAAGAGGAATTTTTAGTATTATTATTATTATTATAATATATACAGTGAGTGACAAAACTATTCGGACGTCATGGTGATATATTTGAATAAATCGGTATATATTTCGATTGTTCGTGAGTAAAAAATATTTTTTTCCCCTCTCATCTATCAGTTATTGTGATTGATAAAAGTATATAATTTAATTTATAGATGTTTGGACAATTACAATTTTAAACGCATTATAAATGAAATAACGTACAATTTTCGCGTTACAAAAATATTCTTATATGCGTTATATGGCGACTATTGTACATATAACACGATACACGTAACAATTTATAGTGAAAATACGTCTAAAATAATACGTCTTCCGATTTCAGAGAATAACTTGTGATTTATTGATCGTGAAAAACGAGAACCCCATCGAGAAGCTAATCCTTTGTTAGATTTAATTAGAAGCACTCTTGTGAAAGTTATAAGGGGATTTCGAGATACATTGAACCCGTACCGGAAATTACTCGACAAAGCAAATTAAATGTCAGAGAATACAACGAGTCGTTTGATAAATACATAAGAGATTCACTGTAGTGAAAACCAAAATTAACGCAGTTGAAGTATTTTCAAGAGAAACTGGAATGGAAAGAAGAGTACGTCATCGATAAATTTAAAAGTAAATTGAGAGAAAATGGATATAATGGCCAAATAAGTCGGTGGCGGAGGGTGGGCGAAGGGGAAACAGAAAATTTATTAACGAGACGAATTAGACGAAAATATTTGACGTACGCGAAATAATCAGTGGGAGGGAGGAAAGATGATGGGACGATGTAATAAATCTTTTACGATGAATCTAAATTTAATATTTTCGGGTTCGGTGGACGAGCCAGTCAGGACGTAACGTACGATTAATTCAAAGAATTTGCGTGCGACTTTTAAGCACGTAGGATGGAGTATGAGTGTTTTTTTTTTTTGGGCGGTAATTCAACCGTTGCTATTGTCAATTTGGTTTTTTTAAAAATATCAATGAACAAAAATAGAGATACCTGAAGTTATTAAAAGAAATTTAATGCAAAGCGATGCTCGATATTAACGTGGGAATAGAAAAAAAAAAAAAAGAAAAAAAACATATAAACTTTATCAGGATAATGATGCAAAACATGTTCAAAATCAAAAGATCTATGCCACCAAATATTGACATTACGACAAGTAATTTTTAAAATATATAATTCGGTATTGGTGATATTGGTGACCGAATATTTTTGTAACATGAAAATCGAATAATATTTTTCATTTATAATGTGTTTAATATTGTAATGGCTAAACATGGATACATTAAATTGTATACTTAAGATGATCACAATAAGTGATGCACAATAAGAAAAACAAACATTTTTTTTTATACATGAACAATCTTAATATATACAATAATATGGGTCATTCAATCATTATGTGTCATTGCATTATTTATTCACATATACAATGACTGCGACATTATATCATACTCCAAAACAAAAATTAAAATAGAATTTAAAAACAGATAATAAAATATATTAAATTAGTTTACATTCAACATTGTATATAATTAAATGCTATACGGATATATAAATATGTGTAGGAATGATGTAATATAATAAACAACTTGAAATTATTTTATTATACTAAACGACAAAGCTTGTATAATAATATTTCAATAATATTTTATAAGTATATATTGTATTACAAAATTTATTTGCTAAGATGTGATATTATCAAACATAGCAGTTTTTAGTAATTTGACAGTTAAAAAATGTACATTTCGTTTAATTTAAATTAATTTTAAAAGTTACTACTAGCGTTATCTGTATGTGCTTCTATGAACTGAAGTATTGAACCGTCCTGAGAATATGTGACTCATCATGTTATATATATGAAATGGGCGTTTAACAAAGAATACCTAAATGCAAATTATATATATATGGGCGTTGTCTTAACAAAAGCATTAATTGTAGTCTTATACAAGCGAATCCAGATTTTTTTTTTGCAATGTACTGTATTATATCTTGCAATAAAGCATGTATAGTATTAACTCGATAATGTCTTATAAGTTTATATTGTATTAAAAGAATTTATTTGATACAATATAAAATTAACATGCATAGAAGTTTTTGATAATTTGACTGTTAAAACAAATACATATGGTTAAATTTACAAATAATCTTACAATTTAAACAATTACGATCAGTATTATCTATATGTACTCCTATATTCTTATATCATTGAATCGTCGAAAATATATATAAACGATCATGTATAATCGAGTAGGGCTTTTAATTAGTAATATCTATTTTTATGATAAACTTATATATATATGGGCATTGTCCAAAAAGTATTTATTGTAGATATATGCAACGGAGTCGAGGTGGCTTCTTATGAAATCTATATGTATAAGGGCGTGGCCCTAGCAACATTTATTATAGTTCAATCCAAAGCCATCAGATTTTTTTAGCATTGTATTATAAAAAAAAAAAATAACAACAATAATAAACAAATTGAAATATATTTACAATACTATGCAATGAAACATTTATAATTTTAAAACAGTAACATTTCGTAGGTATATATTATATGAAAATTACTTTTGGCTAAAATATAATAAATCAAACATAGCGGTTCTTAATATTTTGACAGTTAGAAAATGTACATTTCGTTTAATTTAAACAAATTTTACAATTTTAATGATTGCTACTAGCGCTATCTTTATGTACTTCTATGTAGTGAAAGGATACATCCGTCCTGAAAATATATGACTGAAAATATTGATCCGTCGTGTTATACGCGACTCATCATGTTATATATACGAAATGGGCGTTTAACAAAGAATACCTATATGCAAATTTATATATATATGGGCTTAGTCTTAACAAAAGCATTAATTATAGTCTTATAGAAGCGAATCCAGATTTTTTTTTGCAATGTACAGTATTATATCATGCAATAAAGCATGTATAGTATTAACTCGATAATGTCTTATAAGTTTATATTGTATTAAAAGAATTTATTTGATACAATATAAAATTAACATGCATAGAAGTTTTTGATAATTTGACTGTTAAAACAAATACATTGGGTTAAATTTACAAATAATCTTACAATTTAAACAATTACGATCAGTATTATCTTTATGTACTCCTATATACTTGTTTTATTGAATCGTCGAAAATATATATAAACGATCATGTATAATCGAGTAGGGCTTTTAATTAGTAATATCTATTTTTATGATAAACTTATATATATATGGGCATTGTCCAAAAAGTATTTATTGTAGATATATACAACGGAGTCGAGGTGACTTCTTATGACATCTATATATAAGGGCGTGGCCCTAGCAACATTTATTATAGTTCAATGTAAAGGCCATCAGAATTTTGTTAGCATTGTATTATAAAAAAAAAAAAAATAACAAACATAATAATAAACAAATTGAAATATATTTTACAATACTATGCAATGAAACATTTATAATTTTAAAACAGTAACATTTCGTAGGTATATATTATATGAAAATTACTTTTGGCTAAAATATAATAAATCAAACATAGCAGTTCTTAATAATTTGACAGTTAGAAAATGTACATTTCGTTTAATTTAAACAAATTTTACACTTTTAATAAATGCTACTAGCGCAATCTTTATGTACTTCTATGTAATGAAAGGATCGATCCGTCCTGAAAGTATGTGACTCATCATGTTATATATACGAAATGGGCGTTTAACAAAGAATACCTATATGCAAATTTATATATACACGGGCGTTGTCTTAACAAAAGCATTAATTATAGTCTTATACAAGCGAATCCAGATTTTTTTTTGCAATGTACTGCATTATATCTTGCAATAAAGCATGTATAGTATTAACTCGATAATGTCTTATAAGATTATATCGTATTAAAAGAATTTATTCGATACAATATAAAATTAACATGCATAGAAGTTTTTGATAATTTGACTGTTAAAACAAATACATTGGGTTAAATTTACAAATAATCTTACAATTTAAACAATTACGATCAGTATTATCTATATGTACTCCTATATTCTTATATCATTGAATCGTCGAAAATATATATAAACGATCATGTATAATCGAGTAGGGCTTTTAATTAGTAATATCTATTTTTATGATAAACTTATATATATATGGGCATTGTCCAAAAAGTATTTATTGTAGATATATACAACGGAATCGAGGTGGCTTCTTATGAAATCTATATGTATAAGGGCGTGGCCCTAGCAACATTTATTATAGTTCAATCCAAAGGCCATCAGAATTTTTTTAGCATTGTATTATAAAAAAAAAAAATAACAAACATAATAATAAACAAATTGAAATATATTTTACAATACTATGCAATGAAACATTTATAATTTTAAAACAGTAACATTTCGTAGGTATATATTATATGAAAATTACTTTTGGCTAAAATATAATAAATCAAACATAGCGGTTCTTAATATTTTGACAGTTAGAAAATGTACATTTCGTTTAATTTAAACAAATTTTACAATTTTAATGATTGCTACTAGCGCTATCTTTATGTACTTCTATGTAGTGAAAGGATACATCCGTCCTGAAAATATATGACTGAAAATATTGATCCGTCGTGTATATACGCGACTCATCATGTTATATATACGAAATGGGCGTTTAACAAAGAATACCTATATGCAAATTTATATATATATGGGCTTAGTCTTAACAAAAGCATTAATTATAGTCTTATAGAAGAGAATCCAGATTTTTTTTTGCAATGTACTGTATTATATCTTGCAATAAAGCATGTATAGTATTAACTCGATAATGTCTTATAAGATTATATCGTATTAAAAGAATTTATTCGATACAATATAAAATTAACATGCATAGAAGTTTTTGATAATTTGACTGTTAAAACAAATACATTGGGTTAAATTTACAAATAATCTTACAATTTAAACAATTACGATCAGTATTATCTATATGTACTCCTATATTCTTATATCATTGAATCGTCGAAAATATATATAAACGATCATGTATAATCGAGTAGGGCTTTTAATTAGTAATATTTATTTTTATGATAAACTTATATATATATGGGCATTGTCCAAAAAGTATTTATTATAGATATATACAACGGAGTCGAGGTGGCTCCTTATGAAATCTATATGTATAAGGGCGTGGCCCTAGCAACATTTATTATAGTTCAATCCAAAGGCCATCAGAATTTTTTTAGCATTGTATTATAAAAAAAAAAAAAATAACAAACAATAATAAACAAATTGAAATATATTTTACAATACTATGGAATGAAACATTTATAATTTTAAAACAGTAACATTTCGTAGGTATATATTATATGAAAATTACTTTTGGCTAAAATATAATAAATCAAACATAGCAGTTCTTAATATTTTGACAGTTAGAAAATGTACATTTCGTTTAATTTAAACAAATTTTACAATTTTAATGATTGCTACTAGCGCTATCTTTATGTACTTCTATGTAGTGAAAGGATACATCCGTCCTGAAAATATATGACTGAAAATATTGATCCGTCGTGAATATACGCGACTCATCATGTTATATATACGAAATGGGCGTTTAACAAAGAATACCTAAATGCAAATTTATATATATATGGGCGTTGTCTTAACAAAAGCATTAATTGTAGTCTTATACAAGCGAATCCAGATTTTTTTTTGCAATGTACTGTATTATATCTTGCAATAAAGCATGTATAGTATTAACTCGATAATGTCTTATAAGATAATATCGTATTAAAAGAATTTATTTGATACAATATAAAATTGACATGCATAGAAGTTTTTGATAATTTGACTGTTAAAACAAATACATAGGGTTAAATTTACAAATAATCTTACAATTTAAACAATTACGATCAGTATTATCTTTATGTACTCCTATATACTTATATCATTGAATCGTCGAAAATATATATAAACGATCATGTATAATCGAGTAGGGCTTTTAATTAGTAATATCTACTTTTATGATAAACTTATATATATATGGGCATTGTCCAAAAAGTATTTATTGTAGATATATGCAACGGAGTCGAGGTGGCTTCTTATGACATCTATATGTATAAGGGCGTGGCCCTAGCAACATTTATTATAGTTCAATGCAAAGGCCATCAGAATTTTTTTAGCATTGTATTATAAAAAAAAAAAAAATAACAAACATAATAATAAACAAATTGAAATATATTTTACAATACTATGCAATGAAACATTTATAATTTTTATACAATAATATTTCATAGGTATATATTATATGAAAATTACTTTTGGCTAAAATATAATAAATCAAACATAGCGGTTCTTAATATTTTGACAGTTAGAAAATGTACATTTCGTTTAATTTAAACAAATTTTACAATTTTAATGATTGCTACTAGCGCTATCTTTATGTACTTCTATGTAGTGAAAGGATACATCCGTCCTGAAAATATATGACTGAAAATATTGATCCGTCGTGTATATACGCGACTCATCATGTTATATATACGAAATGGGCGTTTAACAAAGAATACCTATATGCAAATTTATATATATATGGGCTTAGTCTTAACAAAAGCATTAATTATAGTCTTATAGAAGCGAATCCAGATTTTTTTTGCAATGTACAGTATTATATCATGCAATAAAGCATGTATAGTATTAACTCGATAATGTCTTATAAGTTTATATTGTATTAAAAGAATTTATTTGATACAATATAAAATTAACATGCATAGAAGTTTTTGATAATTTGACTGTTAAAACAAATACATTGGGTTAAATTTACAAATAATCTTACAATTTAAACAATTACGATCAGTATTATCTTTATGTACTCCTATATACTTCTTTCATTGAATCGTCGAAAATATATATAAACGATCATGTATAATCGAGTAGGGCTTTTAATTAGTAATATCTACTTTTATGATAAACTTATATATATATGGGCATTGTCCAAAAAGTATTTATTGTAGATATATACAACGGAGTCGAGGTGGCTTCTTATGACATCTATATGTATAAGGGCGTGGCCCTAGCAACATTTATTATAGTTCAATGCAAAGGCCATCAGAATTTTTTTAGCATTGTATTATAAAAAAAAAAAAATAACAAACATAATAATAAACAAATTGAAATATATTTTACAATACTATGGAATGAAACATTTATAATTTTAAAACAGTAACATTTCGTAGGTATATATTATATGAAAATTACTTTTGGCTAAAATATAATAAATCAAACATAGCGGTTCTTAATATTTTGACAGTTAGAAAATGTACATTTCGTTTAATTTAAACAAATTTTACACTTTTAATAAATGCTACTAGCGCTATTTTTATGTACTTCTATGTAGTGAAAGGATAGATCCGTCCTGAAAATATGTGACCGAAAATATTGATCCGTCGTGAATATACGCGACTCATCATGTTATATATACGAAATGGGCATTTAACAAAGAATACCTAAATGCAAATTTATATATATATGGGCGTTGTCTTAACAAAAGCATTAATTGTAGTCTTATACAAGCGAATCCAGATTTTTTTTTGCAATGTACTGTATTATATCTTGCAATAAAGCATGTATAGTATTAACTCGATAATGTCTTATAAGATAATATCGTATTAAAAGAATTTATTTGATACAATATAAAATTAACATGCATAGAAGTTTTTGATAATTTGACTGTTAAAACAAATATATTGGTTTAAATTTACAGAGAATCTTACAATTTAAACAATTACGAACTGTATTATCTATATGTACTCCTATATACTTGTATTATTGAATCGTCGAAAATATATATAAACGATCATGTATAATCGAGTAGGGCTTTTAATTAGTAATATCTATTTTTATGATAAACTTATATATATATGGGCATTGTCCAAAAAGTATTTAATGTAGATATATACAACGGAGTCGAGGTGGCTTCTTATGACATCTATATGTATAAGGGCGTGGCCCTAGCAACATTTATTATAGTTCAATCCAAAGGCCATCAGAATTTTTTTAGCATTGTATTATAAAAAAAAAAAAAATAACAAACATAATAATAAACAAATTGAAATATATTTTACAATACTATGCAATGAAACATTTATAATTTTAAAACAGTAACATTTCGTAGGTATATATTATATGAAAATTACTTTTGGCTAAAATATAATAAATCAAACATAGCGGTTCTTAATATTTTGACAGTTAGAAAATGTACATTTCGTTTAAGCAAGTTCGTTAAGAAGTAAGAATTTTGTAAAGAAATTGTAATTGACATATATATATCAGGGCGTTGCCTAGTAGTATTTATTGTAGTTACATACAAGCGACACCAGATGGCTTCTGATGACATATATATATCAGGGCGTTGCCTAGTAGTATTTATTGTAGTTACATACGAGCGACACCAGATGGCTTCTGATGACATATATATAAGGGAATTGTCCTAGTAATATTTATTGTAGTTACATACTAGCTTCTCCGGTTGGCACTTAGTGACATATATATATATCTTGGCACTGTCCTAGTAATATTTATTGTAGTAACATACAAGCTACTTCAGTTGGCATTTATTGACATATATATATCAGAGCATTGACTAAATAAAATGTATTGTAGTTCCATACAAGCGTCTCCAGATGGCATTTCTTTCTCATTTATGTTATGGCGTCGTGCAAGCTTCTCATCCTAGTTAGATGTACCGATTTAGATGTGGTCAGGTTTAGATATTTTTATAACATATAAATAAATTGAGATAAACAAAGGTATGAATAATCTTAATATTTTCTTTTATTTAAATTTAGTTTCTTGAAATTCACATTTTGTTAAATACAAAGAAACAATGATAAATCAGTGTTTGTTCATTGACAATTTTAATTTTGTAATTGGAGAAATGATTCAAAATTTTATTTATATTTCATCGATATTAATGAATATCTCGTTATGAATAATAAATTTATGTATATACATTTTGAAAAATTAAAGTGACAAACACTTTTTTTCAACACATTGAAGAAAAAGAAGAAAGTTCCTACTTGAAATTATTTGAGGTTATATTAATTAATAAAAATACATTAATATATACATCAAATTATTGCGCTTAATGTTTAACATGTCTAATTTTAGATACTAAACCAATATAAAATATGTTGAACCGCATAAGAAGGAAGGATTATTATTACGATAAATTTCACAGAGGTTTTGTTAATACATGTATAGCGGCAACAGTAGTAACTGGAACGCTTCTGTTATATTCAGCGTATATGTATTTCACACGTACTGTACCAGATAATAAATTACAGTTGGAAAAGAAAGAAAAGGAGCTTTTAAGCGAAGGAATGGACGTTGAAGACACTGTATCTACATAATATTAATATATGATTAAAATGTAGACAATCAAGGAAAGTGTTACTTTTGTAGTTTAGGCACCGTCCACTTAAGGTCCTCTTTTTTTTGTAAAAATAAAAAGTAGGATATTAAATATATTTGTTATCATTGAAACATCTGTTATACTGAAGAATTTTTAGATGACCTGTAGATTAGCGCCATATATTTTCTAAGTATTTGAACAAAAAAATAAACCTGATATTATTTGTACCAATTTCATGCAATAATGATTTTTAAAAGTATACTTTATAATGTAATGTAATCTAATAATATTAATAAAATGATGGAAACTTTAACTCTTTTAAATTGAAATTTACACATACTTAAATATTTATTTGTATGTATATATAAAAAATTAATAAGAAGGAATATATTTATTTTTAAAACAATTCCTTCGTAAAAATATTACTTTTATTTATACTGCATGTAGTTTCAATTAAAAATTTTTTCTCCATTGTTATATAAGAAAAAAAAAGTACTAAAAATATAAATGAATTCTATATTTAGAATATCAGAAGAAATATTACTATGTAGGAAGTATAAATGATCGTAATAATGAAAATGTTATAAAATTTGTATATTAAATAAACATTTTATATCTAATATATACACTTGAAACTAATTATAATGATACATTTACAAAATATATGTTCAGAAATACCAGAAATGTGTGTTTAGATGTTTTCATTTACTACAGTATAGAACTGCATTAATTACAATTTGAAGTGATGTCGAAGATGATAGTTTTCATTAGGACGCAACCCAAAATAATATTGTTTTGAATACAGAGTACAGCACGTATCTCTAAACAATTTATGTACAATGCTTGTATTCTGCGTAATAGACACATTTTGTACTCAGATTCTTGACTATATTAATTGTACACATTTTATAAAGTTGTACTTTGAAAAAACATTCATACAATATACATGTTCATACCAAATTAAAAAAAAAATTTCCATCCATTTGCGTTTATATATATATATATATGTGTGTGTATATATATAGGCTATTTACATATGATTGAAGAGTTCAATCATTATAAGTCGAAATGCATTACATTAAAATTTTGTATAAAGCAAGGAATTTATACAATTTCTATAATTATACAGAATTACAAGAAATTTATGATTTATAATGATTTTCTCTTATTTTTTTTTTTATGTTTTTTTATTTTTCTTTTTTTATATAGAAATATCATTCTTAAAGCATTGTTATATGCTTAACTCATATATTATATTAGGCAAACATTTTAGCTATTTTCTTAAGAACATAATCGTATGTCTATAATATACCGTTTAACAAGTATTTACAAGAGTCATATTAATAATATTACAAGAAATGAAATAATGGCTTACTTATACACTGACCTTTGCAGAATTCTCTTTTAATATTCTTAAAGGCTAGAAAAAATGATCATTTTCATAATTTTTTTTTTTTTTTATTTTTCGCTTTTTTCTTTTTCTTTTTAATGTTCCCTCCCAATTCTGCAAACTCCTATCAATGTTTCGTATAAATGAAATTGTAATTGAATTACATGATCCTTTTCTCTCTTATTACAACCTAAATTAATTATTTACAAAATGAGTCTTTTTATATTGCAGATAATCAAATATTTATCATTTTGTATTGAATCGAATACTTGCACAAACCCACTGCAGCCCATATTAATTATTTTAAATCAAGTTTTATATAAAAACCAAATTCAAAAGGAAATAATTTATGAGCTATTAGACGCAGGATTAGAATTTGACATTGATTCTATGCGCATAGAGTCGATCCTGGCTACTATTTTTAATGCAGGTCCTAATTTAATACTCATTGCCGACATCAAGTGATCCTCCTTTAACAACATAAGTGCCTGTCCGTCAATTTCTTGTATGGCAAAGTCTTCTGCGTAATCAGCACAACCCGGTAAACCACGTATGAATTCGCACACCTCTCCTACCTACAAAAAAAAAAAAAAAAAAAAAAAAACGTAAAAGATATGATTCCATATCATATATTTCAATTAACTTGAAATATATTAACTTAATTATAATTATAATCTAATTAATTGATAAAAATATATTAACTTGACTCGTATTAGATCGAATAAATATAAATCTACGTATTGGGAGATAATTTTTTTTTTTAAATATTTGCTTAGAACACGACACACACACTGTACGGAAATAAAATATGGATGATAATCGCTGCGCAATGTAAGAAAAATAAAAAAAGAATTTACGAAAAGAAAAAAAAAAAAAAAAAGAAAGAACAAGTTGAACGATTAATAAAAATTACAAGTTCTATACATACCGTCCATTTCACAGGATTCACTTTCGGAATTGAATCGTCTACCGTGGAAGTAGTATTAGTTGTTGTTGTCGACGTTGACAATGATTTATCCTCGCCATTTTTCTTATTATTATCTACATCGATTGGTTTAGTTTCAATTTCCATTTCCGTCCATTGTTTTTCCATCACATCTCGTTCGCGCGATTCACGTTTTTTACTGTAAAAAAATTTCGTATAAAAAAAAGAAAACAAAAAATACGATTTCAATCAATTCCGCGAAATTCGCGTAGACGCGGAATAAAAATTAATAAATTGTACTCAACCTCTTTGCACAAATGGCAGAACAAAAACGTTTGTCCTTTTTAAATTTAATACTTGGCTCGTCAATCGCGTTACCACAACTTTCACATTTTCCAACATTAGCATTAGCATTGTTCCCATCTTCGTCTACGTTGTAATTCGGAGCATGTTTCTTTCCTAATTTTTGAAATATTAATATAAATTATTATATCGCGAGTTAAGAAAAAAAAAAAAAAAAAAAAGAATAAGAAAAAAGTATAAAATATTATAATTAAATTTGTCATACTTGGCGGTTCTTCGTGATTATCTTTCTCAGAGGAATTGTTACGATTTAATATATTTGTTGCATCTTGGCCCATTGTATTATTTAAGGATGTTCGATAACTGCAAATGGTTCCGACGCTATAAACAAAAATATGTAATTTATTAAACACACACGCACACACATCATATATACATATATATGCACATATATATATATATATATATATATATATACACATATGTACGTATGAAATATATTTTACACGTATATTTTGAAGTCAGTTTATATGCCCCTTATATATACCTTCCTGTATAACAAATCCTTCAATCACATGCGTAAGAACCTGAGGTTTAACCATTGCCTTAGGAGGTGCATGCTTACTACTTGCTGTAAGAGGAACAGATACAGAAACATTTGTTGACTCTTCATTGGATGCCCCATTGGTAATAGAATTGACAGTATTAGCGAGTCCGGCTAAAGGATTGTTGCAAGTTTTCTCGTCCGTTTTCGGAGTATTATTTTCCTCTTCTTTTCCTTGACCCTTTGAATTATCCGCATCTATACGTAAAGAAAAAAGACAAAAATATTGACGAATATGTATCGTATTTATATAATAAATATATATGTGTATATATACATACATACATACATACATACATACATATATATATATATATAATCCTATTTATCAATGACATACCCGATACATCTGGCTGGGATACAGAGATCTCTTCGGAAGTAATTGGTACAATCTCTTCTTTCTTTACTGATTTAACATTATCATCGTTGGCACCAGAAATATTCGTCGATGGTAGAATTATTGAACAGTCAGCTTGCTGATTACGATCAGGTGATGTTATCATCATTGTAGCGTTATTGGGATCATGAGGTTGTTGTTCAGTCGGTCGACTTACTATCGGTACAGATTGAACTTGCGATGCTCCGCTTACTATTTGATTGCCTATTATCGTCGGATTTATGGTCTGAAGAAGAAAGAAGAAAAAATAAAAATACTTTCTAAAGACGTTGCGTGGATTATTTAAAAATACATATAATATATCGACATAACTTTTCTTAACTACACATATATTTAACGTTTTAAGTTTTTATCTCTAATACGACATTACAATATATATATATATATACATATATATTCGTAGCAGTGGGGTATATACATTACATGATAATAGTTTTGTACCGATAATGGAAGCTGTTGTACGGTAGACATAGGAGGTTGCTGTACTTGATTTATTTGTGATGTAGCAACTCCAACACTTCCTACTGATACTACAGGCATTATAGGTCTTGGTTCGCTACCTAATACTACCCCAGGTTGTTGCTGTTGTTGTAGTGTCATACCTGCTGTTTAATAATAAAAACGTATACATTTTGTTGAATCGTTAAAAGTAGCTATTTATATCTCTTACCTAAATTTATCATCAAAGGATATTTCTTACCCATTATAGGCTTAGGTTGAATTTGTTGTTGAGATGATTGTACTTGTTGTTGTTGATACTGCTGTTGTAATTGCTGCTGCTGTTGTTGTTGCTGCGGGTGTTGCTTTTGTTGAATGAAAATTTGTTGGTGCTGTTGCATGGCCTGTTGCGTTTGTTGCTGTTGCTGTTGTTGCTGTTGTTGTTGTTGTTGTTGGGGCGACTGTATCGGTTTACCCCGTCCCTTGCTACCGCTACCACTAATTTTACCACTCTAAAGAGGAAAGAAAGTGAACAATATACTATATCGGCATTATGAGTTGAAATATTATATAATGCTGAAGCACAGCTTACAATACATTATGACACATTTACACCAATTAAAATTGCTTAAATGATGTAAATGTTAATCATAGTAACCTGTGCGTGTACCGTGACTTGTACTTCATGAACAGTTTGTGTAGAAACAGAACTTGCAGCTCGTATATTGACTGTCTGCAGCGAGGATGGTAGAATGCTAAGTGGTCGCTGTCCGCCCGTACTCTGCTTGCTTTTCATTGCCTGATATTGTTGTATGTCCATTACTTTTGCTTTTCCACTGGCGGCAGCGATTTGCTGTACTCCTTGAATCTGTTGTTGAGTAGCTAACGCTGTAACAAACATAATTTTACGATTAAAAAACTTTATTTGAACAGATGAAAAAAATATGAATAAATATAAATATATATATATAATGAAAATTGTGATGTACTAACCGTTATGTGCTTGAATGGGCTGTGGACTTTGAATGAACATGTCAGGTTGCGTAGGACTTCGAATAAATATTTGATTTGGAGCAGCAGTAAGAACAGCTGGCGGTTGTAATCCCGTCCAGACTTGAGGTGCAAACTGCCACAGTGCAAATTGCATTCCCGGTCCTCTTGCTCCGGATGGAGTACCCGCTGTACATGTGGTATACTACACGACAAAGTTAATATATTATCCATATGATTTTTGTACTCCAATAGTTATGGTTATATACAAAAATAATAAATTACCTTTTGGACTTGATCTTGTTTATTTGCTGATTGTTGTTGTTGTTGTTGTTGTAACGATGGTGGAGGCTGTGGTGAACCTAAAACGCCAAGCTGTCCAAAAACCAATGCTTGTCCTGCATCGGGTGTAGCAGAAGTGGGTACGGGTAAGTAGCTTGTTGGAAATCCTTGAACTTTAGTTCCTCCTGCACCAGGATGACCTGTACCTTGGTCAGGTGTTGATGCTGTAGTTAACATATGAGGTGTCAATTGAGCTGCAGACTGAAATGGCTTACCAGCTGTTGTAACCTGCAAAGTGTTCTATGGATATTCTCCTTATAAATACGTCGAATATAAAATTGTATGAATTAAATATTAAATTTA
>CAJVQX010000049.1:0-27978 GCA_911387935.1 Dolichovespula saxonica
AGTCCATCAAGTGCTTTGAGACGAAATAGTGCTTTGATACGAACTAGTCGGCATAATGCGCTCTCTGACCGATTTCAAATAGTACGGAGTCGATAAACTTATCACTGCTAGACGATCGAGCTTGTTTGAAAATTGTAATAAACACCGATCTGACATTGAATTATGAATGCGTACTGGAGAAAAGTGAAAAAGCACGGTATTGAGGGTGATGGTGTCAAGAGGGTGAACGAAGGAGTGAATTCGAGCGTGCCACAACCGATCCCACATCGTAGGTATTATAAGTTCAGTCGAATCCTTCGTGGGAATGGGCGGCTTGCGCCTGCGAGACTCACCTCTACATTACTACTAGCTTGTCCCAAGTGTAATCTCTAAGCTCCTAAAAGGTACTCGCCCTTTCAGGCACACCGCTCCTTACCAACTCTCTCTCTCTCTCTCTCTCTCTCTCTCTCTCTCTCTCTCTCTCTCTCTCTCTCTCTCTCTCTCTCTCTCTCTCTCTCTCTCTCTCTCACTCTCTCTCTCTCTCTCTCTCTCTCTCTCTATCTATCTATCATTTTGTCGTGTCTCTCCAACTTCTCTTGTCTTCGACTTCGAACTTTATACTATCAGACGAAGACACTTTCTTCCTTGTCCTTTATCCTAGTCCTTCATTCTCACACATACAACCCTACAACTATAATGTATGTAAAAGTCTTTCCTCACTGGCTGCTTAACTATGTTTTTCTACAATTCTACTTTTCTACAAAAAATAAATAACGATAGATAAATATAGGTATTGTATTATTTCAAGTTCAATAATCGTCAATAATCAATCAATTTTTTCTTTTTTTCTTTGTTATTTAAAAATACACTTGCTCTAGCGTGACATATATTACTCAAATATATGTACATATTTATTGGTTGTGCGATTTAGCTGAAAAATCATCGGCCGGAACGATACAAACGTATATGTTGAAACGCATCGAAACGCACACGAGAAATTTATCGCGTTTGTTCCCCTGCATTTGGTTACGTGTTCGTGGTATGTGCCATCGAATGAACGATCACATATTGTTACCCAACGTTGTAAAGGGTCTCCGTTTTAGGATCAATTATTGCAGGATCCGCGAGATCAAACGGTGCTCGACTGCCAGTGAACATTAATAATATTCGTATCATATCAAACGCCGGACTCGATCTCGGATACTCGACAAAATTTTCACCCGAATAATGGCCGATCGCGTAAAGCAATTTCGCGGCTCGTTGCTATCAAAAGGTACGACTTTACCATGTCTATCACCACCTCATGATATATATCAAAAATAATTATGATATTTCTTAGTTTATGTTCATAGGAATTATTTCTTTCTTTCTCATAAAAATATAAAATAATTTATTTATTTTCTTATTTTTTATATAAGAATTTATTCTTCTATATAATTTTTAGAATTTTTAGACATTATCACAGAGTTACTTATGATCTCAATAGCGAAAAGTGTAATAGACGATATCTTCGAAATTATTTGTAATATCTAAATATCCTTTTGTATCTTTACGTTTCATATTAAAAGTAAAACTTATACGTATGTATACGTACCCTTTTTAAGTCTAAACGATTAAATGAATTGATCTGAAATGTTTTATGGAAAAGAAATATGCTTTGATAACAATAATTTATAAGCAATATTGATTTGATTAGATTTCCGATTTAATAATAGCTATATTTTCGAAAATTAAGAATTTCATTAAAAATCTCACATGAAAAACAACGAAATAAATCTAACTTTTCAAGAATATTAAAATTATTACCGAACAGAACGATGCATTTTTGTCCCTATGTATAAAATCAATTCAAAGTGGCGAATGAATAAGAATTTCAATTTATGGACTTGCCAAAGATATCTATCTACCTTTTAATTTTCTGTCAGAATTTATGCATAATGTATTACACTCACAAGCACATAGCACAGATACTCACATGCTTAAATTGATTCTAGTCTTCTAGAACACTGTACAAGCTAATACCAAGAATAGTTTCTATTCAGGATGTTCTAGTCGTGAATTGAGAAATATTCAAGTGAGTGGGCAAGTGTCTAATGTAACTATTTTCTGTAATATATGTATGCAGTTGAAAGGAAATCGAGCATTTGGAGTGAAAGTTAGAGATTTTTTTATATGACCCCGGTAGATGAAATAATGATTGATACTAATTCTACTTGTTCTTCTGTTTTTTTTTTTTTTTTTTTTTTTTCTATACGTTCCTTGCTTTTGATATGGATACTTCTACATTATAGACCACTGTCTTGTTGGTTTCTATATGAGTGTGATATCTGGTTTGTTTGGAGGTCTTGTTATGTCTATGATAATGCATCTGTTCCAGTATAGTTTAGCGTTGTTGTTTTCTATAATATGTTCTGAGATAAAAGCTCGTAGGTTTATGTGTATTCGTCAATTGTTATTTTATTTCTTTTTCTGAAGTGTAGTTGGTGAAATACGTTCACGTACAGGAGCAGTACCTTGTCCTAGTGTCGGACTCACTTAGATGTACTATCAACTAAAATACCTCCTAGTCTGGAACTGTTTTCGCATTACTTCAAGTTAGTCCCCCTTTTCTTCTCCTTTTAGGCTCACTTCTGTCTTTTTGTCACTTTTGTTTGTTGCTTAGCCTTTAGTTTTAAGGCTCTTCGAGGTGTCAACGACACTTGACGTTCCCGAGCGACCTTCCATCCAGATACCGATCGGGGTCATTATTATTTTAGTTTCGTTGATCAGGCGTAAACCAGTGCAGCAAGTAAACGAGATCTTGCTTTCTGTCCCGTCAGTTGCGTTACCTCCTTCATGCTAGACAGCCATCTGCGTTTCTCCTTTTCATATGGTCTGTACATATGTGGTGACTAATTGCCAATACTCTTTTCCGTGGAGCATCACATCGATGATGTTGTCAGGCTTGATGTTTTCTACAGAGATTTACAGTCTCTGTCTTGGAGTTATCTAGAGGTCACATTTAAGAACGTGTGTTCGGCATTATCTTGTTCGTGTCCACAGTATTTGCAATTCGATGTTTGTACTTTGTCCCTGCAGTATAAATACCGTCTGAAGTAACCGTGTCCCGTCAATAGTTGGGTGGCGCAAAAATTTATATCCCCAAATTCCCGTGTGACCCACGGTTTTAGGTTCTTCATCAGTCGTCTGGTCCAATTGTCCTTTATCTCTCGTGTCCAGCGTTGTTGCCACGTCTGTATCGTCCTGTCCCTTTCTGTTATTACAGCGTCCTGTCGTCTCGTGTCCGTGCATCTTCCATAGATCCTCTTACGCTCGAATGCCAAAAGATCTATGGGGATTACGTCTGCTACCACCAGGACGACTTTGCTGATACGGTCCGGTAGGAGCAGGCGATCCTCGGTGCTCCTTGTCTCTGTGCTATGATCATCGCGTGTCGATATTTGTTATGTTTCAGGGAATCCTTCCAGATTTCCACTTAAAGTTGGATCGAGTGTGTCGTCGACATTATAATTTTCGTTTTGCCTGTCTCGGTCCATTCATGTTTGCCATCAGGCGACTTAATGATGCTATCCTATCCGCCGCCTTTCTGACAGTTTTCTATATGTGAAGCCAGAAGGTCATCTTGTATCCAGGGTCACCTCCAGGTACTTGACTTTCCCTTTAAACTCGATCTCGTCTATTCCGACCTTCATTGGTAGTCTTGTCTGTATGCGTTTCCTTGTCATAAAACTAATTCCGTCTTTTCCGTCGCTAGTTGCAGTCCGTGATCGGTCATCCATCGTCCTACCCGTCTCATCGTCTGGTTCAGTCGTATTGTCTGGTTAAGCACTTATTGTACAGGTCGAGAAAGATCTACGGCCTCAGGTTGACCATTAATCGAATGATCTCTCTTGGTATTCCGTCCCGTCCTGGTGCCTTACCAACCTTCATCGCTTTGGCTGTTCTGGTGACCTCCTCAGCGGTGAAGATGGGGGCCACCAAGGACTCAGTGTTGTCCATTGCGTTCGTACGTGTCGAGTGTGTCGGGAATAGTCCGTCAACTATGCGTCTCGTGGTTTCAGCGTCCTTGGTTCTGTAGCAGTCTGAACCCCGAGTTCATCAGTCATAATCTTGTAGCTAATTCCCCACGGGTCCCGGGTCCACCTTCTCGCATAGTTCCTTCCAGCATCTCACCTGCTGTCTCTTATGGCGTTTGTTAAAGTTGTTCAAACTGTTCTATATGCGGCAAGGAGGGTTTCCCTTTTGGGACCCCGCCCGCCCTCGTTGCTCGCCATAGGGTTGCTAAGCATTTCTTCCTCAATTCGGCTATCTAGTCCGTACACCAGCATTGTGGCTGTCTGTCTCGTTTGTAGTGTCGTTTCGGGATTGTGTTATTGTATAACCGCTCCGTTAGTCTGGCCATCTCGTCTGTCAGTCTTTCAGCTCTTCACTGACCTGTCAGCTCCGGAGGAACATTGTTGTCGGAGCCTGCTCTGTCACCAGCTCCTCTAGAAACTTTTGCTCGTCAAGTCTATTCGTGTTCCACCGCAGAGGGTGCACGACCCTAGTCCGTATCGTTCTTGTCCGTCCTGCGACGTCGAAGGCGATATACTGGTGGTCGTTGGCCGTTGTAATTTTCGAACACCCGCCATCGCTCTACCCGTGGCAGTATTTTGTCTGATGTCAGCGTTACATCTGGGATGGAGTTTCCAAATCCTGGTCGTCTGTATGTCGATGTACTACTCGTATTTGCTAGAACTAGATCTAGCCTTGTGGCTATCTCCAATAGTAGCCGTCCCTGTTTGTTCTCTCTGTCATTCCCCACTCGACGCCCTTAACGCCCTTGCGTTAAAGTCCCCCGCGACCACTACGTCTCCAGGCAGAACCCTGATTCCGTCCTCTAGAGCGCCACCTCCACTTTGCTGCGTCACAGTTTGGGGTCAGGTAGACACTGACGTAAGTTATAGAAACAATCCTGAACCAGATATAATCTTCCCCTACGCCATAGTCGGTTATCCGAAGTCGAGCAGCGCCCCTCACCCAGATAGCCGCTATTTCGGATTCATTCGTGATTCACATCTGTGTCGTCCGTTTCCTGTATGGTTCACACAGTATCAGGATATCAGCGTCGTGTTCGTCTGCTATTTGTGAAAGTAGCATGTCTGCTGCCCTACTTCTATTCAGGTTTCCTTGGAGGATTCTGTCCGTCTCCGGCCTGCTTCCTGCGCTCCTTCAGTGCGATCCGAAACACCGTACACTTCCCTGATCCAGTGAGGTGCACGACGTCCCCGTGTCCCGCGTCGGCACAGTAGGGAACAAGCCGGTCTGTTTTTGCAGTCCTGTATGCTATATATGGCCTGTCTCGCCGCATTTTCTGCAGCTCCTTGTCCGATCTTTGTTCGTACAGTCAGTTTTGGTATTTCCGTAGCCCAGGCACTTGTGACACTTCGTCACCGTCAGACGTTGTCGGACACGGCATTGCACTCACCTTATCCCTATCCGGCCTTGTCCCAGCAGCTGTTTGGCTTCTTGCGATTCGAGCTCGTAAATCGCCATATACTGTTCGATTCGGTTCGAGCCAAGATGTAGACGCCAAAGTCCTCGTCTGTCTTGTTTCTCCTTCAGTGTGTTTTTCGCATTGTCCTCGGTCGTGACGCAGTCTAGGTCCATATTATCCAGTTGGGTCTTAGGGGTAATGGCCCTGACACTCCCTGCGTCTCCATCTGCGTTCTGTAGCACGTGTCAAATGTCCTTTCGTCCGTCTCTGTTGATTTGTATCCTTATTAGACACAGACCGTCTCTGGTTTTCCTCATAGTCATCATCTGGACGTAGTTTTTCGTAGGATCGACTGTCGTCCTTATTTTTCGTACTATATCGGAGTACGTGTTGTCTTCCGAAGCCTGATTCGCACAGTCGTCCCCTCTGTGTTTGAGAGCCAACCTGCCCTTTTCGGTCTGTATCTTCATTTTGTTCGCTTTAGATTTTTATCTGTCGTTTTCGTTTTCCTCGTCTCTACAGTTTTTACAGGTTGTAACCGCTTCCGCTTTCAGAGTCTCTTCTGCGAGGCCTCTGGAATGTTCCCGATCACTTCCCGTTTGCGTCTCGTATTCCTTTGTCTCCGTCTCTATCTCTGTCGAGTACTTTGTTTGTCCTCTCGGGCCGTCTTGGTACACTTGTTAGAGCAATGTCGACAACCTCGAATATCGTCTTTATTCCTCTTTTAACTGTCATATTTACGTTCTTCTGTTGGTTGATGTCTCTTCCATTTTTGTCGCTGTCGTTTGTATGAGCTTCAGTAGTTCTGTTAGTTCTATTTCGTCTTTTTCTAGTGTTAAGGTCTCCGTATCTTTACTCTATTTCTTGGTCTTTCTTGTATGTTCGATTCTATTGTCGTTATCGGTAACAGTAACTAGAGAGGCCGCAGATATACAGCTTATCCCGCTACCTACGCTAGACGTGCTGGTTGTTTTGTCCATCTCGGAAGACAAGGTTTTACTTGATTCCTGTTTTCTGCTAGTGAAGTCCCTGGCACTCTTTCATCATCAGGAATATAAGTTTTGTTTGATATCAAAAAATTCTTCATCTTGTTCCCACAAGTAGTTAGGAATATTCCCAGGAGTAGTCCACCCACACAGAGCCTGATTGTGGAGGTAAAGCTAAATACAATGAGGGGTCGCTCGGTATCCCAAGAGCATCGTTTGCGACACTTTTACCCAAGTGCCACTTAGCCATCGGCACGATAGCTCCCACTTTGGCTTGGTGAATTGGTCCGCGACGGGGTTTTTGTCCCCCTGATTCGATTTTTACGCCAGCCGGGTTCCTTATAACCCTCATTGACCAGAATCTTCACCGTCCGTTCTCCTATCCGCCATCCGAGGACGCGCCCGGTCGGATCTCAACCGCTTCGCTGCACATTACCTCGAGGTTTGGGAACGGGATTATTATTATTATTATTATTATTATATTATTCCCGTGCGGGGTGGTTATTCCCCCATCGGCTGCCTCCCCACATGGCGGATAGGGGGACACCTTGTAGATATACAGGGTACCCGGGATTTAATTTCCGGGGGTGGACTAAAAAATAGGTATGGTACGGACACCAGAACAATTAACCAACCATGGGTAATATAGAAGAAGAAAAAGAGTTACGCTGCAGGGGACGGACCCCCCAGTAGAGACTGGACAGGGTGAGTTAGCAGGCCTGGAGTCATCGTCATCTTACAACTGCAGTTCTATGCCGGTGGCTGACTTGACCGGCATCGGATTAGAAGCTACAAGCAGCAAAAATCCTTTCGAAAGGAGGTCGAAGATCGGGCGAACACCACCACAAACCCCGATCAAAGAGTCACCTCCGAAAGGAAAAAGAGGTACAGAGGAAGAAAGAGAAGAAAAAATCTCTACGTCGAAAATGGAGGACTCCAGGAGAACCGTGATACACGGCTTCCCCATCGATGACCATATCGCTAGTGCGAGGAAAAAAGAACAAGGTCGCCTTCAGAGACAAGCTCAGGAACATCCTAGGGGACAAGGCGATGGTTCGCCACTTGAACCTAAGTGACGATAGAGATTAGGGACCTTGATAACTTAACCACTGTCCAAGAAGTGGAAGAGGCGTTTAGGAGGGACATACAGGAACGCTCCGAAGATTTGAAGATCTGGCTCACGAAAGCTAACTGGAGAGGGCTTAAAATTTCCATCGCAGAGGTGAGCGAGCAAGGAGCAAGCCGACTTTTAAAGTCTGAGCATATCAAGATAGGGTAGGTGAGTTGCAGAGTAAGGCAGACGGCGGTAGTCTTACGGTGATACCGATGCCTCGGATATGGACACACCGCCCGGAACTGCAAGGGCTCGGATAGAAGCAGGCTCTGCCACAAATGTGACAAAGCGAATCACCAGGCGATAGAGTGACGGGCCTCGGAAAACTGTCTGCTATCTACGGAAGAAGACAGAGGTCAGGGGAAACTTGAGCGTGACCACGTCCTTGGATCAGGACGCTTTAGAGTCTTCAAGGAAGCTCTCAACGAAGCCAAAAAGCTCCTGCGATGACGCGAGTATTACAAGCGAACCTGAACAGGAGCAAGACAGCAAACGATCTACTGTATCAGCTGGCTCCGGAGAAGAAGGCAGACCTGCCGTTGATCAGTGAACAATATAGAGACAAGAATCGCCCCTATGGTTCTCTGATCTCAGCGGTACAGCGGCCATCTGGATCTTGGAGCCAAGTAAGATACTAGTAGAGAGTCACGGAAGCCGCCGGAGTTTCGTTTGGATTAATATGGGGAGGTAACTTATTTTAGTGCTACTTCACACTGAACGAACACATTCACGACTTCCGGGAAAAAATAGACACGCTGGAGGAAGTGGTCCGAAACACATCAGGTAGCATCCTGGTGGCAGGCGACTTTAAGCTAGGACGGTCGAGTGGGAAATGCCACACCAAAACTCGAGGGGCAAATACGTGATGGAAATGGTGGCCTGAACAGGGCTCTATGTCTTGAACGTTGGCTCCACCACAACTTTCCGGCGCTCGGGTACATCGAGACGATTTCAGACATCTCCTTTGCAAATGAGGGCCTATTACCGCGGATCAAGGAGTGGAAGGTGATGGAAGATTACACCGGCAGCGATCATCAATAATAATACATTATCCTGAGCGTTTGCGGAGAACCACTGAGAGAGGCAGAGAGGTCGAAGCGACCCCACACAGAAGGAATCTCAATAAGATGGACGCCGAAATCTTCAGTAGGACGATATCCGGAGATAGAAGAGACCGAAGATTTCGAAGAATCAGGAAAGGCCGCGACCGAAAAGCTTATAAAGGCTATTTTAAGCCACATAGTCTCGGCTTGCGATTCCGCCATGCCGCGCAAGAGATCTTGCCACACCAACTGTGGCCACTTCTTCCGAACCAGCCATTTTAGTGATCGCTGTAGTCATCCCATTGCGCATATGGCGAAAGAACGAAAGCGGTGCACCTCAGGATATCGAGGTTGGAAAGGCGATAGTAAGCGAAGAAGAGAGAGAAAAGACCTTTCGAAGCTGGCAGTCATCATCATCATCATCATCATCCTCATCGTCGTCGTCATCATCATCATTATGATCATCATCATCACAAGCTCGGTTTGGTATTTTGAGAATATACAACGGACTTTATTGGTTAAACTATAAGTACTTCTCGATTGTTATTTATCATTGGAGGTAATGTCATTGAGAAATTTTTCTGTTAATTGCTGTCCAAAATTACTGATTTTGTAATGATACGTACATGTTGGATGCAGATCTATTAACTTTCTGACTCTTGTATTATAATGATTGCAGTATAATTCCAGTGATTAAGGCCTGGATCACCCTGGTTTTATAATAATTTACATAAAAAATAGGAACAAGCGTAATTTTTGACAGATTTTTATGAAAAAGTTCTCGTTTTGTGAACGTCTGAAAAATCTTTATTTTCCTTGAAAGAAATTGTTCTCAAAAATGGTATTCTTTCGAAAATAGTTCATGCACAAGTAAAAAGCTTTTCAAAAATGCAAGACCTGGGTCGGTATTACTTTCGATATATTGAGTACTACCGGACGAATGGCTACATATGTGAGTGCATTTTCAAAATCTTTTCAATCAAATTTTGACTAAACATTAAATTACGAACACTTTTATCGTGCCAATATGTACATTTAAAAGTGTGTATTTGTACATTGAGATATATATCTCGATAAATTTGTGTTAATTTTATTATTACTAGTATCATTATTGTAATGTGTGTAAAAGAGATGAATGACTAATGAATGATATACAAATGCAGGTAGAGCAAGCAATATGCGTGGTATGAAAGAAGAACAAATTCTTAGAATGCATATAAAAAGGATGGAAAATGAATGCGTGTAAGAATGTGTATGTGCAAGCGGATGAATGTTCTTTGCTTTATAGCTGTTCACAATCTTTCGTTCACAGCGTGTGTTATTTCAGCGACAGGTATGGATAAAAATATGAACTACAAGCGCAAGGGTAAACTGTCTCCATCATGCACTCATTGTATCAATGCTTAAGCTTGTGTAGGTTACATTCCTCTCACATGTAACGTAATAATTGGGTAGTGTGAATTTGAGTATTGGTGTTACAAGGTTAAACTCAAACTTTCAACCATTCTTATTACATTCTTCTTTGACGGTGCCATGCGTCTCGCATGATCCGTGCTAGGTAGGACATAGCTCCGATACACATTAGTTTACGAAATAAATTTTGTTTTACGACATACATGTAACAATTATACATGTAACAAATTTATAATAAAAACAAAATCTAAAAAAAAATAATTATTATCGAATAATTATATATTAAATATATTTACGAATTATTATTTTAATAGAAATCAAAACGTGTATTGCTATTTATAGAAATAATATATAATATATAAGCATATACTCATTAATTCTTATTATAAACAAAATAATTGACAAAATCTTCTTTTTCGTAGCAATGCATACTTCGCATGCATTTGTCATCAAATGAAAATGTATAATATTAAAAAATTAAAAAAGGTTTTTTTTAATTTTGGAAAACTATAATAGTTTATAAGTATTACATCCATTATATAGTATTGTGCAGTGGATCGTAAGTCAGGTCGTTAAACTATTTATCGAATTTCTTTAAATGCTGCTTGTAGTTACAAACTGCAAAGGAAAAACAATAAAGATGATTACTTAGTTACACTTTTATCTTAATTAAAGACGCATCGTGTAGCTTCTTTTAATCTAGTTTATAGCTTCTTAAGATGAGTGAAAACTTCAATTAGAAAATGAAACGTCGAACATAGTCGATTCGAACAATAGTTTTACCTTGAATCGATGACACTTTCAAGAATAATAGTTTTAAATTCTTCTTCATCAAAAGACTTGATGTCGGATTATTTTTGCTGCTCCTAAACATTCGAGTTTCATTATGTACACTAATATCAAAATATCATTCTGATAGATAAAAAGCAGAATATTTTATTTTACATGAGTTGTCGAATAAAAATATTGTATTAAAAGATTCATATTTAATATTTACAAAGAATATCTATTACTAGTGATAATGTCATTAAACATATCAAGCTTTATATCTGATTCAGAATAATTCCAAATAATTGTATAAAATAATTCAATAAAAATTTATAAAAACATATTTATATACTTTTTGAAATAAGGAACCCTTTTTATTTACTTTCAGATTGAAATAGATAGATCTTTTTTTGAAATCGTTCAAAATACACTTTAATTCTGCAAACAAGTTAACTGAGCATAATGATTAATGTATTACATATGCATACTACACTACATACTTACGATATAGAAAAGACAATACAAGGCCCCCCATTATTTACATCATAAGTTTTGACATACTTTTAATAATGTTATTCATTCATTAATAATTTTCATTTTGTTTAATTCCAAATATAAGATTGAACTTCTCCATATTGTTTGACGATAACGATCATTACATTTTTTAATGAAGAAGAATCAATTTGTGAACTTTAGAGTTTAAACCATTGCATAAATAATACTATACAATATTTTTGATGTCTACATTTTTATTTTTGTAATCACTCAAAAATCTTAAGTTTATTTCTGTGAAGTTTTATAATTTTAGATCGTATAACGATTTCTTTGTATAAATTGTTAAATAATGTGCTCTTCTACTAATTCCGTGATAATTTCATTTTATACTATCTATGGAACTGTATTTTTATCTTCTTTGCAATTAGTTTCATTTGATTCTCCGAATTTTTGAGGTTACTTTCAAAATTATTTAGACGGAATCATGAAGAAAAAATACTTATGAATTTGACTCACAAATGGACGCACAGAATGAATCACAAGGGTGATATTTCATTGGGGTGTCTTGAATATTCACGTTTACGAGAGTAGAGTTCGCCTCGTAGAATTCTCCGTGCAAGCGTTAAAAACTCAGAGTCGAATGTATTGTTGATGTTTTCGGCTTTATGCTAAATGAAAACGGACAGCAAATAACAAGGCGCGATAAGGCTCGGTGTGACGCAACAGGTGATACGTGCGTTGGTTTATTTTTATAAGCATAATTCTCGAGTAAAACTTATTGCGTCGTTCGTAAAAAATGAAATCACTTTGTTCTGTTTATAAATAAGAAAAAAATTGAAGAGATTATGAAATGACCAGGCCGTCGAGGTATTTTGAATAAGATTTTGTTTCTTAATTAAAGAACCAATGAAAGGTAGATCGATAGAAGTATGTATCGTGATGACTCTAGCTAACATTGAAATGACTGCTTATGGTTCGAGCTGGCCTCCATCTTTCTCCAAAATTTCAATAATAGGAATTATCTAAAGAAAAATATCTAAAAGAATAACCTATCATTCTAAATATGAGAAATAATAACTTCAACGATAATATCCGTATTCGTTACTGATTCTATCTGCAATTAACCCATAGATGTTAAAACGCTCGAGTTTATAATACATGAGTAAAAATTAAAAAGAATAATAAAATATATTTTCGTATCGTCGTCAAATTGCCGTATATTTAATTTCTGTATAAACTCTAATAATTACCAAAATCTACAATAACGTGCAAGTCAAAATAAAAATGTTTAAAATAGAACGAGGGAAAAAGAAAATTTCTCTTTCTATCGTCTGCCAATCTCTTTGTCCTTTTCTCCCTTTTTCATTTCTACCTTCTACAGATTCCCATGAAATTTCAGGTGACCACATTCGACGCATTTCACACGGCCCGTAACAACTATGGCTATTCTCTCTCTCTTCTCTCTCTCTCTCTCTCTCTCTCTCTCTCTCTCTCTCTCTCTCTCTCTCTCTTTTTTTCTTTTTGTCTCTCTCTCTCTCTTTCTCTCTCTCTCTCTCTCTCTTCTGTCTCTCTCTATTTCTCTCTCTCTCTCTCTCTCTCTCTCTCTCTCTCTCTCTCTCTCGTTTGACGTGTCGTTGCAGCCTGCAGGTTGTTGTATCGACGAGAAAACGTTACTATTATCATCGGTGTAGGAGAGCATCATTGGCCTAATTGGTGTCGGTCGGCTGAACATTTTGTCAGGAGCAGGACGCGGTAGACAGAGGGGAAGAGGGGTTGCATTTGGCGGTCGACATGCATTCGACGCAGCGGCCGTGCAGTTGAGCGCAACCACGCGTGATTTCCCTCTGCACGACCATCTGCACGCATCACAAACTCCGAAAGGGTGCTCTTTCACCGGCCACCATCGAAAAGAGGTGGTAGGGTTAGGTGCGGTGCGAGATAGCGGTGAAAAGGGTGTAGGGTGGAGGCGGGTACGGCAGTTGCTGGTGCGGAGCGACATTGCGGCCGTTCCAAAGCAAACATACGACTAGGGTTCGGAGCTTGAATCGCTTCCTGCTTGAAAATCTGCCTGGAAATCGACGCGTCGATCATCGCGAGGAACAATCCAAGCTAGAAGTTACATTTACAGCCAATATTCATACGAATCATCGGACATTGTCGTTCGTTCGTTCGTTCTCCAAAAATAGCTCTGAACCGTCTATCTTCCTTGTAACACGTGAACTTTACGAGGACCGGATCTTTGTTCTCTGTTCAGAGTATTTTTGGAACGATATCAGGCCATCGATCTTTCGTCCTATCTTTCCGAAATCAAAGGTTGGAAGGAAGAGAGGGGAAAAAAGCAATCGTACAGAACGGATCCCGAAATCCAAGAACAGAATCGAACTAGAAAAAGTGATAAAAATCTAGTAGGAAGAGGTTAACTACCAATTTCTTTTTTCTCACTGTAGAAAAGAAATAGCAAGTATTATTGGGAAACTAATTAAACTGGAGTATAAGAAATAAAATGAAAAGCCCGAAGAGAGTAAAAGGATGAAAAGAGGACTATCGTTTTCCGTAGTATCGGCCCTTTTTTCTCTACCTCTTTCACTGATACTGTTTCTACAAGGTTCCAATGGGGAATTTAGAGGAGCAAAGTAACTTCTTTTCAAACTATTTAATGTCGCCGTCGTATGTCGTACATCGTTAAACCGCTCAATATAGGAGACGTTTAGCAATGTTAGTGGGCCTTGCTACGAGAAACACGTTAATGAGTGCTTTCAAGAGATCGAGGTCCACATATGAGTGTGTATGTGTTGGTATCAATGTTGGAGACTAAGAAGTAATTAGGCTGGAGGCGAGAGATGTAACGGATATTATAGGACGCTCACTGTTACACACCTAGCTGCCTTGTCTGGCCGCCTGGCTGGCTGCTAGCTGGCTGGTTAGCTGACTGGCTGGTGGTTGTTGCACGCTATGGTTGGCTATGGAGTTGTTGTTATCTAACTTAAATGAACCGCGTAATAATATCGTTAGAAACGTTTCGGTAGTTCTGTTCACCGTAGTCTCTTCCAGCTCTCGCTTCTCCCGGTGATAGTGCTATTGCTAGAGGTATCGAAGCTTGCTATATACTTGTGTATGAGTGTTTGTTTATGCGTCGGTAGTTTGGTTATTTTCCCTCTTAAATGATGACTGCCATGTCTCGTTTATAACTCCGTCTTTCAAATTGCTCGATTCCATTCGTGATATCGTCCGGAATGAAACACAGACGAAGCTTAACGCGTCTTAAGGAAATTCCTTGTACCGTGTCTTTCCGGTTGAATTTTTTTGTTGTTGCACGTATACATGCTATTTATTATAACAGATTGGAACTATCGAAAGAAAATTATTTTCGTTATCAAGATCGGATTGAATATCCACGTAAAACAGGATCTTCAGCATCAGTGCTCGAAAGATTTCGATCGTTCAGAAAAGATATCTATAGAGAAAAATCTCGACTCGTGAAAATGGAAATTAAACTAGACTTCACGGGACCGGATGAAACAATTTATTCTGACAAGGCTAATTGTAAGATCTTAAAAGAAAGCAAGCTTGGCATGAGGTTGTAGAGGGCCCTGTAGAATCCGTTGGTTTTGGTGAAGATCTCGCAGGAACGCTATCTTCACTTATT
Organism: Dolichovespula saxonica; assembly: GCA_911387935.1. Lineage (NCBI taxonomy): Eukaryota > Metazoa > Arthropoda > Insecta > Hymenoptera > Vespidae > Dolichovespula > Dolichovespula saxonica. The sequence goes on from CAJVQX010000049.1 coordinate 14,921, forward strand.
TCAACGGATCGAATTTCTCTGTGGCAAGGATAACGGTATCAGTGGTTTTCACACCCGCGGCAATTACATTAAAAGTTTCTTTAAAGGGAGAGCGGGAATCGGCCAAGAGGATGAAGATAAAGAAGAGAGTGGTGGCCTCACTGGAGGAAATAGGACAGAGGTAGGTCAGAGGAGACAAAAAGGGTGAGAGGGAAAGAGGCATTCGACAAGGAGCGAAGGAGTCTATTTAATGGAGGAGGAGGAAGTCGAAGAGAGTATAAGAAATGGCCGAGACGCCTGCTAACGATCCACGAAGGTTTTTATCTCGTCATCCCTTAACGGTCGTCGCTGTTATTTAGTACCTCGTCATTATAACCCGAGCACAAGCCTTCGGTCCTACTATCTCTTTTCTCTCTCTTTCTCTCTCTCGTTTCCTTTCTCTTTCTTTCTTTCTTTCTTTCTCTTTCTTCGACCAGCCTCTTTTCCTTCTTCCCGTTAATTGTTCATTCACCCTCGTCAAAATTGCACGAGCGACCTTCTTCATTCTTTTCTCTTTTCTTTTCTTCTTTCTTTATCTTTCCCTTTTTCCCCGCTCTCTCTCTCTCTCTCTTTCTCTCTCTCTCTCTCTCTCTCTCACTTTCACTCGCTCGCAATTCTTTTTCTTTCTTCTTTTTTAATTCTGTCGTCGCCTACTTCCTTTTTAAACTCCAACGGACGAGTGGTAAACTCGGCATTATAAGAATTATGAGATAAAGAATAGTCACGGGCGCGAGAGATGGTGGTAGCGCGCCAACGGCGAAACGAAGTCTCAGCAAAGAGATGAAACTTCAAGATAGCAGGTAACGAGTCGATTTTACGGAGAAACGAGTTCTTCTCGTTTACTTGCTGATATTGAAATTACTCTGGGACAAACGGTATCATCGATCGCCCGCCGACGGAACTCGTTATTTACTTCATAACTTTTGTATGAACGATTATAATAATTGTTTCGTTCAACGGTGAAACAATAACAACGAAGAGACGAAAGTTTTATCTGTTTTACCCCCGCTCCACCCCAACCCCCTCCCACCGCACGCACCTCACCAAAGGAAGCATTTTAACAAGGAAATTTATGTAACGCATTTCTCGTACTCAATTACGAAATAGAATGTTTAATAAGTCGTTGTTTTATACAATTTTCTCGATCTTTCTTATATCGTAGATTCGATGATTCGATAAAGATATTGGAGATAGAATTGAAGAGAGAAAGAAGATACAATCGAACCAGAAGAGATCCTAAGCAAGGATAAGAAGTCTGGCAAAGACAGCCGTTACGAGTCTAACGGATAATCCAAAGATTGGAATATTTTAATCAGGCCAATACCACGAGACAATGATTCCAGCTTACATTTGCATATCAAAATTATCGGAATTCTCAGCAAGAGATTATCAGACTACTACTGTCGTTGTTGGAACAAAGATTTCCCTTTTTCTCCTTCTTCCTCTCCTTCCTATCTTTCCTCTCCTTCCTCTCCTTCCTCTTCTTCCTTTTCTTCCTCTTCTTCCTCTTCTTTCTTTTCTTTCTCTTCTTCCTCTTCTTCCTCCCTTCTCCACCCACGGATAGAGGAAATGTACTTTTTGTGATGTCGTCGTACAGTTCCGATAGCGAACGAAACGAAGGAAACATCGACCTCAAAGAGACGTTGAAACGTCTTTCCGATTCCTTCGTTCCCCTTACCTCTCCTTGTAGCTTTAATTACTTGGCCGTGGCTTTTCTTATTCCTCGGACTTCTTTCTCTCGAAAGGCACTCCTCCTCTCCATTCTTCTCAACTCCTATGCCGACGATAAGAATAGTAGAAAGTCAGACGACTTTTCGTTACTTATCTGTATCGATCTTATTCTAAAAGATTTTCGACCATACCTACCTATTTCCTTTTAACGGCACCGAAAAAAGGAAACTTTCGTTCCGACGGTTTCCTTTGCAGCACTCGGAAAAAAGCTCTATCCAGATTTCTGGGTAATTACGAGGATATCCTGTAATCGTCAAAGTGAATTACATGAAATTAATCAAAGTTCGTGGCGATGGCGATGGGAAATATCTAGTGAAGGAAATCTTTTGATAAAAATATCGCAATATCTTTTGCGTAAATTGCGTTGAGGAATAAATTTTATTTCATTTTATTTATTTCATTTCATTTTATTTCATATTATATTATTTTATTTTTCTCATTTCCTTTCTCCACTTCTTTTTCTTTTCGTTTTTCGTCATCTCAGCCTTCGTCTCAGGCCGATTAATACAAGCAGTGCTAGCGATGATATCGCGAGGATATGAAAAATGCATTCCTTGCGGTATACTTGATGGCTATCCTGCTGGGAAGGAGCCAAACTTTCGAGATTTCGATTTCAGGCTGTAACTGGTTTGACTATAGGAATTGGAAGAGCCATGCTATGGATGTTGGATTGAACGGGGCTGGCGAAAAAAGAATAAAGGACAAACGAAACAGATAAGAAGAAGAAGAAGAAAGAGAAGGAGAAGGTCGTGGGATGAGAAGGAAGAGAGAATCGACGAAGACGCTGCTGGTGTGCCGCACGACACGTCTCGTTCTTCCTCATAATAATATTTAATCCGATCCATTGCATGGTACAGCGGTTTGCTCTTACCCCAACCCCCAAAATCCTTCAGGGTTTACTGCGCGAAGAAAGTCCGCCATGGCAGATTCGTCTCCTTTTCTACCACCCCCTCCCCTTCTCTTTCTCTTTCTCGTCGATACGTAATCCTTCATGTCACTTCCCTGCGAGATTTGCAGTAAAAAAAGTTTCACTCTTACATATTCGATTCGAGCCATATTATATATATATATATATATATATATATATATATATATATATGTAAATCGACTATCGATTAAATTGTCATTTTTGTCATTTTGTATTAATTATTAAAGAAAATAATCAAATTTGTATTATTTTTTACGTGCACGTATATATGTATATATTTTCTAGGAAGGATACGACATAATTCGATTTCCACGCTCGAAAATAGTAGTGGATTACCTCTAGGGTAAGTCGAACACCTCTTCAGAATCTAACACGCGCAGCGGAAGCATGATACGGTTTCACAGTCCAGTGTCTTACTTTGCTTGCTAGCTACTGAATTCTCGGCAAATTATATAGGCTTTTGCGGTGTATAGTCTGTTTCCCTTTTCCATCTTTATCACAGCTAGATTCTCGTTTATCGCCTTTGATTTGCAATTCTCAAATTCTCTTCATTTCTCTTTTTCTTTTTTCTTTTTCTTTTTTAAACGGTCAGAAATATGAGAATTTTATCTAATCGTTCAAATTTTTCTTTTCTATGCTTTCCTTAATATCCTTCGACATTCTCGTATAAAGACGTCCAAGTGAAAAGGATAACGATAAGTTCCTGTGTGGATTCTCGATCTAGATTCAATTTGAGTGTCCATGTTCCATGGACTCGCGAGTAATAAATAACGATTTCAAACGTCAACCAAGAATTCACCGTGGCTAAATTGATACCATAGATCAAGCTATGGAAAAATAGCTGTGGCATACCAACCTCTCTCTCTCTCTTTCTCTCTCCCTCTATCTCTCTCTCCCTCTCTCTCTCTCTCTCTCTCTCTCTCTCTCTCTCTCCCTCTATGTCTCTATACCTTCCTCTTCTCTCTCTCTCTCTCTCTCTCTCTCTCTCTCTCTCTCTCTCTCTCTCTTCACCATCTTTATCTTCTCGTTTTCCTCTTTTTCAAGATCGATGAAACACAATTTTCTCAGATGTTTTCCTGAAAACAATGGAACTAGACTAAATATCTTAGAGATCAATACTTAAAAATAGAAAACAGTTCGTTGAGTTTTTATTTTTTTATTTTTTAATTTTCTTATTTTTATTTTTTTTTTTTTCAACGAACGCATCACACGCCTACATAATGCCATTCGCAAATCAATATACGAAAAACAAGAAAAAAGAAAAAGAAAATTAAAAATGTCTGTCGATTTTTCGACTACCTTTGAGCTATTTCGCAATCCAGACTATGCATGCACATTCAAACGTGTGATCTTGTTTGATCACTTCAGCACAGTAATCACGACGACTTCAATTTGTACGTTCATACCCCCTGGTATTACATTCTCTCGATTCTGTTCGATTTTCATTCACTATGTCACCTTACCGTCAAAAGCCATTCCCATTGGTGAATTGCAATTGCACCAGCACTATCACCATCGTCAATGGTATTACTCGCTGTCCGTGAGCAACACTTCTCTACAAATATATCGAGACTTTTTCAATTTACAACTGCGTGTAAAAGTGAATTTGGGAACTCGTCCAAATGTTAGCTCGTCGGTTAAATCCATACACAGACAGGGGATAAGTGAGTTGAAAAAGGGGGAGGATGGTTGGATGATGTTTGATATTGTGACTGTAGAGGTGACTGCGGTATAGACGGCCACCAGTTGTCAGCCAACCCCTCTGTTTACCATATAGATGACTCGTTAGCGAATGTTAAATTACTGCATTTGCCTAGTCGAGATTTATCATTCATACCGCCAAATCTAACCATTCGTCGCAATAATAAGTTAGCTCTCTCTCTCCCCCCTCTCTTTCACTTTCTCTCTCTCTCTCTCTCTCTCTCTCTCTCTCGTTATCTCTCATTCACTGACTCTCTCATTCGCTAGTATTCTATTTGTCTGTTTGTCTGCCTTTATCTGTCTAGCTGTCTATCTCTCTCTCCCTTTCCCTCTCTCTCTCCTTCTCTTCTCCCCCCCTCTCTCTCTCTCTCTTTCGAACCGTTCTTCGGCCACTATTACTACCTGCAATTTGCCCGCAGCGAACGCAGGTGGTAAAGCTTATAATTGATTTATTACCACACTGACACGTCCAACGGCATCTCCTACCAAAAGGGTCAGAAGTAATACCTTCTGAATCCGAATTCACGTACGCGTAATTACTTTCTACCTAGAATCACAAGCACCGAATCGTTCCTTTACTTTCATATGCGACCCAGCGAAGCTTCCCTTTACTTTTACAATTTCTAAATTCGATATCAATTTATCGGCTATCACGTTATTATCGTTAGATTTTTTTATATTTGTCAAATCTTCTTATCAATCGAACTTTGAGAGATTGTTTAACTTTTCTTCTTCTTCTTTTTTCCGTTTTTTTTTTTTTTGGTAAAAATAGTATTTACAGGTTTAGTCCAATTGTTTTTACGTAGATGCTTTTTTTTAGACATTTTGGTAATTACGTTGAAGCTTTAACTTCCTTAATATTTAAATCGTCCAAATAACTCTAACAATGTTTCTAACTCAATAACTGACGTCACTGTTGGAACGAAAGCACGAAAAGAAAAGCAAAAAACGAGTACTGCAAATATCAGCGGATATCAGCGAGGTGTCTAGATTTAATTTTCCGGTATCACCATTGTGAAAAACTTCTGACGCCCAAAGCTCGATCATTGCAACGTTCGTTTCACGAACTGGCGTCATCGATATTTAAAGCCTAAAGATCGTTATTTCATGCAATTTTTTCCGTCACTCAAGATCTATATTGAATGTATTGAAACTATTTACATTTCTGAAATACGTATTTTCTGTGAGTATTTCCTTAATCATCGTTCTCGTAATTACCCAGACTCAGTTTTGAAAAACCCAGAATGGTCTACGCTTGTCCCGTAGCCGACTAGACATGTCAGATATATGACAAGGAAGGACCGCGACGGAAAGAAACAATGACGGGACGAAGTACGAAGATGTACGTACAGGAGAAAGAAGAAGAGAAGAAAGGAGAAAAATAAAATAGTATTCTATATCGTGGAAAAATAATCACTGTGATTAACGCAGGATGTAATTAGTTCGCAAAGTGGAAACGCGCTGGCTCTGTTCTCTCTCTCTCTCTCTCTCTCTCTCTCTCTCTCTCTCTCTCTCTCTTTCCCTATCTCTTTCTCTTTTGCTACAGATCCACCTTCGCGTTTACCATAAAAAATAATGGTTCCCCCTGGCGTATTTTTGAATAGCCGAATGAATGGGCACTTACAGAGCTCTCAGTCTTCGAGTACAGTCCGTCAACGAATGAAAAGATATTCGTGTTGCCAAGCACACATCGTACAATAGTTTTCTCTCTTTCTCTCTCTCTCTCTCTCTCTCTCTCTCTCTCTCTCTCTCTCTCACTCTTTCTATTCCTCTCTCTCTCCTCCCTCGTCTCTATTCATTTCATTCAACTATCAACGGTACATCCACTTTTTCATAGTCGCCACTTTACAAAACGGCGTCAATACCAGCACCGTTTGATTTTTGAACATATCGATCAATCGAATCATCATTGTTCGGTTTTGTTGCCCTGAAATGAAGTTTTCGAGGACGAATTTTGAATCGGTTTTTTGAACGTTCGATTCACGCGACCGACAAGTTTTGCAATCTTATCGCGAGCTAGCTGAAAAAGGACAAGGAAAGAAATTAGCATAAGGATACAGACTGTCGTGGCACGCACGACCAAAGAAAGTACTTCGTTGAGTTGAGAACGTCTCTTGAAACCTCCTACGATTCTTGCAATGCTCGTCTACCTTCCGTTTCCTTTCTCCTCAAACCTCTTCCATTCCTCTTTCTCTATCTTGCACTTTCTCTCACTCTTAGATGCGGTAAACAAAGCTCTAATGAAACTTCTAACGAGTCAAATCTATTATCATTCAGAGTGGAACGAGCGAATGAAATACGAGGTACCGTTGTCATCGTCGTTGTCGAAGAAGGTGCTGCTGCTGGTGCCACTATTACTGCTCCTGGAAGAAAAAGAGAAGAGATGCTACTGGCTGCGAGAAGGAGGTTGAGTTCGTTCGGTTTAAGGAGTAGGTAGGTAAGGTAGGTAGGTAAGTAAGTTTAGTTACTTCGCGTGCATAAACACACGCCATTACTTGGAATAACAGCAGACCCCGTTTCGCTCGAGTACTTCCAAACCGACATCCAGCAATACTTTGACGAACCTCTTTCCTTTGTTGTCCTAGATATCCTCTCCTTCTTTCCTACTCTGTCTGTCTATCCGTCTGTCTGTGTTTCTGTCTCTGTCCTTATCTTTGTCTCCTATAATTATCAAGATATCGTTAATCACTATTACTTACACAATTATAGCAAATATTTATTCGTAAATAATTCATTTTTTCGATGATGTTTTCATATTTTCTTTACAGAAAGAAAAATAAAATACGTGTTTTTTAATTAAATAGACCCACTCATTTTTACTTGACAAAGTAATACTAAATAGACAGAAACAAATGGGAGAAGGATAGAAGGTTTTAGAAGTAGATATCACGCAATTATGAAATACCTTTATTCTTTAATATGAACTACGCTTTGAGAAGAACAATGATCGCAGAAGTACAAGGAGAGAAAGTTGAAGGACAGAAGCGAAAAGGAAAAAGGTTGAACGCAAGGAAGAAAGGTAGAAAGTTAGGATGGTGAACGATGCCGCTTGAATGAAATGAATTCGGATTACTTTCAATTAATTAAATACCAGAAGATAGAAGGGATTCGTTTAAAACACGATTCCTGATTTCGTTGCGAGATTTCTATGGTAAGGACAGACTAATTAGTTGTTTTAATGACGATGGAAGAGATTCAATAATTAACGAGAGACGAATCGATCGATTTCGAATTTATTGTGAATTTTTTATTTTGCTTTATTTTACGTCTTATTACGTACAACTTAGCAAAGTCGATTTGTTTTAAACGAAGGTACATCGATCTCGTTAAAATTATTGTGCAAGCTATTCCGACGAATCGAGGATGGAATGAACCGATAATGACTTTCGAGAACATTGTAATACTCGGTTTATTTCCCCAACGTAGCGTAATTTCGATGCAAAACGAACGAACCAACTATCTTTTGTTCGCTCTTTTAAATTATTCTTGAATCTCTGCCACTCAGACAGTGCTCTGCCATATAATTTTCGGGACCTCACATTTTTTTTTATATCGCATATGGAACAATGACACGCCATTCGGCTGCCATTGTTTGTCATCGTAATCGCGCCCGGGGCCTGCCAGTCTAGATTAATCTCTCACGATTTCGAGAGGCTCCCTGTTCTCTACTCTTCTTTTCCCTTCTCTTCTCTTCTTTTCTCCTTTCTATCTTAACTTTCCTTTTTCATTTATTCGAAAAACAATTTTTTAGCAACATTTAAAAACGATTTGTTGAAAATACGCTTCATCGTTCTTAACTCGATCTCATCGGGTTTTATTATAAAATTGATTCTTATGTAAAATTGTTATATTTAATGATTTTTAAATAGAATTCAAAAGGAAAAGTATTCGTTCTATTCTATTCATTTCCAAATATTTTTCTCTACCTCTCACCGGATATTTCCTTTGTTCTACTCAGAAAGAAGTTGGATGTAGTGGTAATACTCGCGAGGTACATCGAGGATGTCTACGGGTAACTTTTTTGCATGTCACTTTGCATTCAGATCGACAACGCGTTCGGCTCACGGCACTGTAAGTACGGAACTATGTAAGTGTAGCCGCATAGAGACACACAATCTAAGAGGAAGGCTTTTTTCGGAAGTTACAATGAATCAAAGTAAGGAAGAAAGGGTAGTGTCGTACAACTCCATCGCTTTCTTCTCCCTTTCCTTTTCTTTCTCTATCTATCTCTCTATCTATCTCTCTATCTCTATCTATCTATCTATCTATCTATCTCTATCTATTTTTTTCTTTCTCATTCTTTTCTACGTTTTCTTTCCTTGTTCTTCGTCTTCTTCTTTCATAATGTCTCTCTCTCTCTCTCTCTCTCTCTCTCTCTCTCTCTCTCTCTCTCTCTCTCTATCTATCTCTTTCTATTTCTCTATCTTTTCCTACCGTTTCTCCCTTTCTACTACTTTCTTGGCCGGTGACTGGGGAAAATCACTATTGGAAAGTTACCTTACAAATTAGAGTAAATGAAATTAAAAAAAGTTTCCGCCTGCAGTCTGGATTTTCAAGGAAGTTTGTCGGTGGAAGGAGCTTGCGTTTAACCGTGTACCGGGTATAATGAGAAAGAGAAGGCAGTCACTCTTCCCTCTCTCTTCTTTCCTACTACTTAAGCAACGTTTTTCTCTCTTTCTCTCTCTCTCTCTCTTTCTCTCACGTCCTCTCCTCTTTTCATGTCGTCTCTCGAGCACCAATAGAAAACGAGGTACGTACAGTGTACAGAGTCCGATCAAGTCCGACGTGAAAATTAGCTTTCAAGGATCGTCGAACTATCGGAAATCCTGTAAACTTAAAAAACATTATTTTCACACAAACGTTCTCCGTTTAATCGAACTTTTTATCATTCTTTCTCGTGATATATACTATACAGTTCTTCGTTAAGACATTTTTTATTTTACCTTTTCTTTAGAATTTTAATAAATCTTTTCGAAGAAATAAAATCGTGTTAGAATACCATGTATATATGGAACTGCTATGCTTATGCTTTATCGAGTTTTAACCTGATAAAATGCGACTTGAAGAGCCGATCTTAACGTGGGCGAGTGACTGTTTAATTACGTGTCATAAATTGGCCGACACGCTTGGCCCGTTCCAGGACAGTCTATTTTCTGGATGGCCGCAGGTTCGATCTACCACCTCCATGCTTTGGGATGAACTCCAAGTCGGTTCCTTCGTAAATTGTCTCGCTTGATAAATCGATTGGCCAGCAGGGTAGCTCCGACGTGTACGTAATATGAGTTGTCAGTAGGATGAAGGAAAACTTAGAGATGGTACTACAACAACTTCTTATAAACTCTTGATAATATCGAATCATAGATTTTCATCAGATTTATCGATTTACTTTTACGATTTATTTGTCCCTACGAAGAAACTCTCATAAACATTTGACTTCTTTTTGCAATATTTATAACGTTAAATACTATGGGCGGCACCGGTAACCGGCACTAAATTTTTCTGTACCGCCATGGGGATCAATGATGAAGATCATGATTAGTAGAAACACATAATTAAAACAAATGTCAATGTTTATAATTGTTTCAAAATTATCGTCGTTACTACAATGGTGTGAAGACACCTAGTAAGATAAATTCATTAAACTTGATTATACACCTCAACTTATCTGTTGTAGATAATATTTAATATGTACGGTTCATTCCATCCTCGATTCGTCAATATAGCTTGCACAACGATTTTAACGAGATCAATGTACTTTCGTTTAAAAACGAACATAAAAATGGCATTTGACGTCTTAAAAATATTTAAGAAATATCTACTTTGTTTCGAGTACCATCCGATAGCATATGTAACATAAATAAATATACACACGTACATATAGACATAGGTACAGATAACATGCATATGAAATTTTCTCACTCCAGTCCAAAAATCCACCGCAAGGATAGCCGCAGTGCTATGATTCAAGGGATTTGTTCTTGAAAATAAGTGGCTCTCGTGGTATCCTTCCTTTCACGTGAGGGTGAAAGCAGACGAGGGCAAGGTGTATTGTGGTGGATCGAGCATGCGGTTTCGAGAAGTGTCTCCCTATTGTACGATTGACAAATCCGAGAACTCATATGCAATAAATCTCGGAACCACTACCGCGGGGTGCCTTTCGTATTTATGTCCGATGGAGATGCAGTTGTAGTAAGTAGTAGTGTAACGTGTACGAAAGAACGTTCAATTGCGAACGTTCGACGAAAACCTTTAGAAAAATGGCTGCTCTAGGTAATCGTCCTTATTCGTGTTAGCTATAGGCGGTGGTAACAAGAAGATGGTTGCCAACTTTTCTCCATACATCGATATGAATATAAATAATAGCGGTTCGGCCATGTGGAGAGACCCCTATTTCCCCCTATCCTCTTACCAATTTGCCCAGGAGTCCTTTTTGCCTTTCTCTGTTATATATGGTTTATATCTTATATCCCATACTTCGCACCACGTAAGCTGATTATAGGCAGCAATACCCCTCCACTGTAACAGAGATCCTTTTCTTTTCGTCCTTAGTCGAATGCATAGACCACCTTATCGGACCCTTACCGAATCGACTCATATACCTTCTTCTTCTTCTTGTTCATCTTCTCCATTTTCTCTTTCTTCCTTAACTGAGCGGCTTTCCTAGTAAAAAAAACATACATAAAAAAATAAATCTTCTTTATTCGATTGTGTTCCCTCCTTTTCTTCGTAAGACTCCTCAATTACAAGTCAATATTCGAGAGAGATAATCGTCGGAATTCACATTTTTCATTCTTAAATTGAATTATTGTTATCATTTTAATTGCGATTTGCCATTAATTTACAGTTTAATCGATTTTCCGAAATATTCGGAGATATACAATAGAAGATAGTAAAGGGGATTCTACTTAAACTTTCAATTCCATTGTCTGCGAACAATCTGAATTGGTAAAACAAAAAAAAATAGGAATGAGGGAACAAGCGAAGTACAATAGAAACGAAAGATATCTGAAGGACAACCTTAAGAATTTTAAGATCCTGTAAATGAGGAAAGGTGCTATGGTGGAGGAGGAAAACTGATATCTACCGAGTGTAATTGTCATTCGTATCTCATTCTGTATTGCCACGAGGCACGAAGGTGGACGATGAAGAAGAAGAAAGAGAAAGACAGAGAGAGAGAGAGAGAGAGAGAGAGAGAGAGAGAGAGAGAGAAAGAGAATGAGAAACGGGTGTCAAGACAAGGATGAAAATGGGTGGTAGAATGAGAAGGGAAAGGTATAGGTATCGTAGCTAGGAAGCAAACACCGTTTCGCTACAATGAAACGCAATTTCCTGCTGTTGCTGCTGAGACTGAGCCAGTCGTCTCATTTGTCTTGGCTAAAAGCTTCACTCCTCACGCTCGGTGCGTTAAACAATCGTACCTGCGTGGCATTCGTTAAGAGATGAAGGAGATGCTCTTCTCTCTTTCTCTCTCTCTCTCTCTCTCTCTCTCTCTCTCTCAGTCTCTTTCTCTCTTTCTCTTCCTTTTCTCTAATCTCTCAAGACGTTCTTCGAGGATTATTTACAACATCATCTCTGTATCGTTCCGGTATTCAACACACATACATTTAAAATATTGATTTAATTGACATAATCAGAATATAAAATTGGACGTTATCGAATAAAATGGCAATTTTTCTCGTGAAGAAATATAAATGTAGTAGATCAAGAGAAAAAAGAAAGAACGTGAAGTAAAAGAAAAAAGAAAAAAAGAGCAAAGAGTGCTAGGCAGCAGGAAGACAGGCAGTATTATTGCTTTAATCGATCAACCCGATAATTCTATTACCATTTGCGTTATTCAAATAGTATTTAATTTTCCGCAACGTTACCTTTATTTCCCGATTTACATTTCATTCATTCAGAATTATCTCGCCTACCGCAACACCCTCACCTTCGCTCTACTCTCCCATCCACGCCTTACCAATCTCCCAGCCTTCTTTTCTCGTTTCAACGACAACCGTCGCGTAATTTCTTCTTTTTTGGTCATTTAAAATCTGCGGTCTTTCGTATCTGCATATCGTTAACCTTTTACATTTCTATCTTGGTCGATGAAACGATCAGATGCAGTATGCATCGACGTTAAATGTAATCAGCGACCGACGTTGTCTTTTTCGTTCGTCTTTCTCCTTCTTCCCCAGCCCCCGCTCCCCTTACTCCTGCCCATCTTTTTTCCCACTGCAAACGATTTGAAATTTCAATAGCTACTACGCCTTTTTAAAATGTATAAGAGTCGGTGCGAGTCACCATTAATGGCTTTATGCAAATCGCACTAATGCTTTTAATCGAATTTAATTTTGCAGTACCCGGTCTTTCAACATTTCCCCGATACATTCGTTTTAAATACGATTTTTGATCGATAAAGACATATCTCCCATAGCTTTTCGATCTTCACCATTAAAATTCACGTTAACTCATAGAATACTTATCTATCTATTCACACTTATATGTAGTAGGAAGGATGAAAGTAAAGAGAAGGAGAGAATCGATTATGAAGAGAAAGGATGAAAGTGTAAGGAGAGAACGCAAGAAGACAGGCTAATAAAACACACGACGAAACTCTGAGACTCCTCTCGAATCGTTTCCTTGCAAGAAGACGATGTCTTCTGTGCTAACAGTCTGAAGAACAATTACGATATTGCCTCGA
>CAJVQX010000050.1:0-24347 GCA_911387935.1 Dolichovespula saxonica
GGTGGGGTGTCAGTTGGTTAGATAGAGATATATGGAAATAGAGTAGGCGGCTTAAAGCCAAAATGGTCTCGTTACTAACGACGAATATTATTATCATTATCATTATTATTATTATTATTATTATTATTATTATTATTATTATTATTATTATTATTATCCTTTTTATTATCCCTTTTATTTTACTTTTCTTTCTCCTCTCTTTAGTCGTTTGCTTTCTTGATTCTTGTTTTATTTTTATTTTTTTTTTCGTTTTCTGTTTTCTTCTTTCGACACGAAGCGAAAGCTTTTGAAACGTCCGCGACGGAGAAAGAAAGAAAATAACTGGCAAAACGAGCACGAAATAAGAATTTCAAATAGTATCATCTCCGATAATCAGAGTGTCAGACCGAATATAAAGACCGCCGTCCTTCTGACGTGTGCTCGATGACGTACAAAGATGACGTACAAAGATGACGGACCGTCTCGTTTGATATCAGCCCACCGCCCCTCCCCTCCCTCTCCTCTCCTCCCCCCTGACATCCGCCAAAAGATTTTCTCAACGTATATGTATAAAGAACGCGTCACGGCATCTCGTCCCTATTATCACGACCTTCTCCTTTGAAGTAACCACTCCGAACCTTCCAACAAATATTTATCTTTCATCGTGAACGAAGAAGTATAGTAGTATCGGATAAGATCGAAGGACAAAGACATATATATATATATATATATATATGTGTGTGTATAGATGGTGTCTAAAAAACATGGGACCAAACTTATACTACGTATTACTAAGGTCAAATGAAATGATTAAAGTTCATATGAAGTTATGTCCAAAAATGCTTTTATTTAAAGAAAAAAAAAAAAAAATATGTATATATTTATTGGGTCGTCAAGGATGAAATTTGTAATTAATAATATTTCCAACTGTAACATTTTTCACAAATTTTATCCTTGACGACCTAATTATTATATATATATATATATTAATATATATATATGCTTTCAAAGATATGCACGATTCATTTCCATTCGTCGAATTAATTGATCGAACAACTATCATCAATTCACACGAACTTTTTTCATCTATTTGATCTCAGTGATACGTAGTATAAGTTCCCATGCTTTTCGGGTACCCTATATATATATACATATACGTATTATATATATATATATATTGGGTTGGCAACTAAGTGATTTACGGATTTTGTCGATAGATTCTTATTTATCGATCACTTAGTTGCCAACCGAATAGATAATAAATACTAAATAGATCGTTTAGTCGTTCGTAATTATTATCAATGTTCATATTAACGAGATAGAAAACATTTGTTTACTCCGATCTTAGGATAAATCAAAATTGGAGGATTCTACCTGGCATGGATATAAGACCGAAGGTACCGTTCGCGATGCAACGCCGTACAAGTAGCAGCAGCTCGTCCGGATCGTCGGGTAACGCGAAGCGCTCGTTCGTCGAGGACGACATTACGTTGAACGAAATGATGGGTAAATTCGACGAGAGTTACGTTTACGAGAAGGAGACCGATATATTGTCGGATAGCGACCCGACCGATTGCGAGGATTACATAGACTCATTGTCGGACGTTGATACGGGTCAGGATGGTGGCGATGAGAACGATCCATTCGAAAATGATTTCGATTACATCGACCAATGGTTCCTTCCTCGACTTGGACAATCTCGATTGTTCTACCAATTTTCCTAATACCGGTCACTGTACTTATTTCACGTTTACGAGCGAGCTAAGCAGACGCGGTACCAGATTGAGGGAGTCCTTCTTGAAACGTAGAAACAAGGACGAGATTCTTCCTCAAAGGTATATAAATATATATATATATATATTTTTTTTTTTACGACGTACGATGAAAACGGGGTAAAGAAAAGAAAAGAAAAGAAAAGAAAAGAAAAAAAAGGAAAGAGAGAAAGTACAAAAAGGATCGATCGATTTTAATTTTCCTTTATCGTGCGATAAAACGTCTTTACGATCGCGTATAATCGTTTTCTTATTTTCTGTTTTTGTTCTTAAATTTTTTTCATTTTTTTTCTTTTTTTTTCTTTTTTCAGGACCATAAGTATAAGGAACGCGGGGAAGAGACAGCAGAGCGTTCGATATAAAAAGACGGACGAGAAACAGGGGGACAAGCGAAAGAAGAGAATATCGCAACGTAGGAAACCGAACATGGAGAAGTTCGACGACGAGACCGCGAATTTGAATCGTGTATTGGTCGAGAGAATGTTGCTAAAGAATTCTGGATTTAATCAGGGTAGCAGAAGCGTAGGCGGTACGCCGATATGCCTGCGCCGTAAGAAGCACGACGTAATAAAAATCTTTCGCCGATGAGATTGAACGATAATAATCAATCGTTGATGCACCATCAGCCTACGATCGTCGAAAACGAGGTCGTCAAAAGACGTTCGAATTCGGTATTATTATATTTCTTTTTTTTTTTTCTTTACAACAAACGAAACAATATAAACAAGAATACGTACGATTATTGTTGTTGTTAACCTTTGTTTTTTTTTTTTCTTTTCTTTCCTTCTTTCGTGAGTCAATGTCGTCCGATTGATTCGATATATTTTCACAGGTGAGTTACGTAAACGGAAACATAGTGAGGAGGCAGGTCACTGGCAATACATACATGGCCACGTTCGCCTCTGAAATAGCACTGATCGAAGCGGACAAGGAGGCAGACAGGAAGTATAGCGAGTTGATTATGGAAGCCGAAAATATCTTGGTAAACATGCAAAAGAATCAAAGCTCAATGCCGATCGTACCGTCGCCATCGCGAAAGTTTCACAATGGCCTTGCGAACAAGCGAGTAGAATTGATTAAGAACACGGAATTGAACATAGAGCTTGCCTTGTCGAAAAGTAGAAACTCCCAGCCGGAATTGCAGAGCGGTAATATCAGGGATATCGAGCATACAAGCCCGAAGAGACAATTCGCTCAGCCATGCTCGCCTGTTCACCGTTTCATCGAAAGAAATTCTTGCGGCAACGTATCGAGGGACGTTACTCCATTCAAACAGGACATCTCGAATTGTCCTGACTCACCTTACGTATCAAGAAGAACGCCACAAGGTTCGCCTAACAGAACCCTCGTTCATAACCGTTTACGCGGTATTTGTCCTATAACCGCTACTGGCACTACTACTACTACTACGACTACTACTACTACTACTATCATTACTGCCGCTGCTACTGCTACTGCTGTTGCTGCTGCTACTACCACTACCACCACTACTACTACTGCTGCTGCTACTATCGCTAACGGTTTAAAGGACAACGGGCGTGCTCGAGTTATTTGAATTGCAACGGATTGGCAAAGTCTACCGTCGAAACGAACGATTGTCAAACATCTCACGGTACCTTCCCCAATAAGTCTCAGCTTCTTCTTCCGCAACAACAGAGAGATACGCGATTTACCATAGACAATAGGAAGGACTCGAGAGTTTCAATAACGAACAAGGAGGATGAAGACGAGGAAGAGGAGGAGGAGGAGGATGGTGATGGTGTCGATGGTGATGTCGGTGGTGGTGATGGTGAAGGTGTGACCTCGAGCTCGTCGGATTCCGAGGAGAAATGCGACATCAGGCGGAGACCGCCTCTGATGACGTTCAGGTGGAATTTACGTTTAAGAATTAATCGAAATATTTTGAAATTTAATTAACGCAAAAGAAATTTTTCCTGTTTGTACGTTTGATATATATATATATATATCTCTTTCTTCTCTTTTTTTTTTCTCTTTTTTTTTTTTTTTTTTTTTGGCCTCTTACAGATCAATCGACATGGGCCCGATCAAGGAGGGTTCGTCTTACTGTCCGCAGAGCGAACCGGTCAAAAGAAAGGTTTATGCCGGTAGCGCGAGTTACGGTAGGATACAAAAGACGTTGGGCCGTCATCAGGTGTTATTGAGAAATTCTGATGGCGATACGGCCACCGATGATACCGGTGAGCAGCCAACTTCAAATCTTTTCGAAAACTACCATAATCTACCGTATCGGAGAAGATCGTTTTTAAATTCGTTCGTATCACTGGATGCAGATGATTCGCGAAGATCGTTGAAGGAGAGAGTCGCACAATTGCGCCAAGAGCGTTTGGCAGCCGAGGCTAACGCCAACGTTCAAGACTCTCAGCTGTTTCAACAACAGCTCACTCAGCTGAGAAGGCAAATGTTGATGCAAACCATCGAAGGTTTGAAACGTAGCCTCGAGGATCAATCGGCTACGTTGAAGCAAACGTGCTTGGAGCCTGTATTGTCCGATGAATTGCCTTGAATCTGAGATTAGATTCGCTACGATGCCACGATGTCAAAATTATCGATTAATGAGAACGAACCTTCCTCAAATCATCGTCATCGTCATCGTCATCGTCATCGTCATCGTCATCATACATTCGTTAGAGAGAAAAGCTGGATTTCTTCTCTTTAGCGATCATCGTCATCATATATATATATTATTTATCCAGTGCTTTGACAATGAAACACGTACACAAAACAGCATTCACTGATTAGAAAAACTAATGGCACCGTTATTACGTGCAACGTGATTATGACTGACGAATTTACAGAATTATTATACTGCTCGTTAAATAAGATAAAAGGAAAGATAAAAAAAGGAAAGAGAAAGAGAGAGAGAGAGAGAGAGAGAGAGAAAGAGAAAGAGAGAGAGAGAGTAGTAGTATATATCCGTGAAAAATACTCAAGTTTTATCTAGATAGGTAGATATCATCGATTGATAATTTATTTAAAAGAAAAATAAAGAGAAAAAGAAAGAAAGAAAGAAAGAAAGAAAGAAAGAAAAAACCGCGATCGAACGATGGAGAGAATCTGCTGTAAGTATTTTTTTTTTTTTTTTCTTTATTATCAGGAATATTCTCAGCACTCGAATTTCGTTTGCACTTTTTTTTCTTTTCTTTTTTTTTTTTTCTTTTTTCTTTACCATCGAATTATTATAATATGTAATGTGATTTCGCCGAAGATAAAAGGGATCTATGAAAAGGCAGAGTATCGATGGAAGAAAATGTATTAGCTGAATTACTACCGAATCCTGAGACAGACACGTTGCGCAAACGAATCGATGTATTTTTCTGCCTGTCTAATAACGTGGTAAGACATTCGTAATTGAAGATGTTGCATATTTTTCTTTTTTTTTTTTTTTTTTTTTTTTTTTAGACATCATTCTCGTTGTCCACGCGATTCAAACGACGCTTCAAGCATTACCTTCTCTTTTTTTTTTTGTTAATATTCTAATTTTTTTTCATTTACAATTCGAAATAGATATTTCACACTATTAGTCACGAGTGACGTTCTAGCAAGTGTTCGCGTTAAATAGGAAATATTAATGATATTTCAATTGGGATCTTCCATGATTAGGTTTCCTCGACTGGTAGTGTGTTCAAGATAAAGGAGAAGTAAAATTTCTAATAAATTTGTAGAAATCTTTGGACTTTGTCTTTGACGGGCCTATTCGGAGGTGTCGCTTTAATCTTTAACAGAAGCTTGATAAAGAAAAGAATTCTAAAAGTCGTCAGAAAAGAAAAGATAAATAAATAAATAAATAAACACGAATGAATACTAAACGAATATTAAAAAAAAAAAAAAGAAAAAAAAAAAAGAAAAAAAACAACAAAAAAATGCATGTAGTCTATTCATATAGCAAATCTAGGAATTCACATCTAGCAGAAGCATAAACAGGTAGGTAATACGATGAACTATAATCGATTAGATATTAGGAAATTCCTTAAATTGTGTACCCAATGAATATGGCCCAAATTTATCCCATAAAAAAAAAAATAACTTGTTCTATCGCAGAATAAACAGTACGCGCATACTCATCTTGAATTTTCTTGCTTGTTAAGAGCAAGGAATCTGTTTCTTTTATTTTTTTTTTTTTTTAATCGACATGCTTATTATCGTCCAAATAGTTTCGCTATAAAAAATCCCTTGGAATGGATTAAGTTTTAATTAATTAATCTTATTTTTCAGTGTACTGTACAAATGTATAGTATATATATATATATATATAGAAAAAAAAAAAAGAATCCTACCCGAAATCATTTTCTTTTTTCTTTTTCACAGTGACTACATATATAAATTATTTTTTACAAGTAGAGCTAAACGAAATGGCGTATTGTAATTCAGCAACATTACTCATAATGTTCCTATATCTACGAAATACATACCTTTAAAGAGTAATATCAGTTATCAAACTGGTAAGATGACCATTGCTGTCGATAGAATAAGCGTACTTCCCATTACCATACCAAAGATGATAATCTAGCATAGTACTATAGAATTATTTAGTTTATTAAAAAATACTAAATGCGCATACACTAATAACATTGATTAATTCAAAACGATTATTATATTGTTAATTTCAGATTATCGTAGAAAGTGAATTATTTTTATTGTGTTAGAAGAATTTTCATATCTTCCGTGGCATACCAGAGTCAATTCCTTAAGTAATTTTATTACAGTTCAAATTTTACTTATTAGGTAATAAAGTTTTTGCCAATTAAATGGCCTATCATAATTTATACTGCTACATCAATGCGTGTTATAAAAATTATTGTTATTAATATCAATGTTCAAGTCTTATCTAGAACATATTACTAGAACATTTTAACTAGGACATTTACTATTAAGTACCGTTTGTTGTAATAAATTTAATAATGATACAGGTACTCTGGTTGTTTCATACCAAAAAAGAAAAAAAAAAGAAAAAAGAAAACGAGTTGGTTTTACATTCTGTATAAATGTGATATCTACTCTAACAGATATATAAAGATTTGACTCTGGTGATTCAAAGGATAGGAATACTTTCAGTCGCAGTGATATTTTTGTGAGAATAGACTGATAGAGTTATTTATTATTGTTAGATTAAAACATTTAGAAATGATTATTTACATGTGATTTATATGTTAATTCCCTTAAAGGGCAATGGAATGTAATGCGCACATGATATTTATTTGTGTTAGGTATTAGAAAACCATAGTAAAGAGAGACATTAGAAGAATATAGCGTTAGTAGAATTAGAGAGATAGGTAACCAATGATTAAAATGTCTAGAATATTTCTTTATATATATATATTTCTTGTAATTTATTTTCGCATTTTGCAAAAACTTTTTTATTGTACATTGTACAACCAGTTGAGAAGTTAGTCCCGATAATAAGAATGTTTTATGTTTCTAAGCTAGCTTAGATTAATATGAAATAATTCAAACTTTTATACTTACAAACTGTACAGACTTAGTTTTTAATCAATGAAGATTATAATTTTACAACTACACGTCAAGAAGGTTAAATACATATAAATATAATTATTTTCATTAGTTGCATCAACACATTCCAGAGGTATAGAACATTAGCACGTTATATATCTACATTTAAAATTTCTATTTGAGATTCTCATTGATAATTTAAAAATAGTTAAAAAAATAAAATAAAATAAAATTTTAATGTTAATTTGTGATCATAATTGCAGGCATTTGTTTTGGCAACAATTGGCAGGTTTGGACATATTCAGAGGAATAGCAAAAATAATTGTTGCGAATGATATTTCCTGTGTATTGAGCCATTTATGAAATTAAATGGTTTTTTTTATATGATTATGAATAAATTATATTATGTCGTTAGAGTTATGTGTCAGTTTGTTTGCTCATACCCTTACAATCAATGTTAACATGTTATATAGTTCGCATTTAAATGCAACAGCATGTTACCTTTAACACAATTATTTATCAGATGATTAATTACTTACTTATGAGAAACAACAGCGCAGATACTTGGATGCATTATGAAATTACTGCTTTATTTCAAGGACTTTGTACATAGTTAGTATAAACAATATACTTAATGTAAATAATTCCAACTTAATAATCTTTTGTGTTATTCTAAATTGCAATTAAAAAATATCCATACTTTAGAAAGTATAATAATGAATATAATGAATAAATGCAATCTAACAATTTTAAATCAAAAGAGTACACATGTCGATCATATAAAATTAGTAATTAATTAAAACAATAAGGGGAAACACTAACTGAGAACTAGTTTATATATACATCATTTTACGAATAGACATATTATTTAACTCTTTCAAAACTGTGCTCAATTTCGGTTATTCCAACAGGTTTCTTTATTTTCTCGCAATATTCAATCCATTCATATTCATATAAATCAACATCTGTAAATTCTGTACCATTGTCAATAGCCTTTGCGATCCATCCTTCCCTTGCAGAAAAATCACAGGGTTCTAGTCCTCTACAATCTAATATAACGATGTCTTTAAATCTCCCTTGGTCTTCAGCGGTAAACGATTTGATAGAATCTTCTACAATAGTCATAGAGTTCTCACGACCACAGAGCTTGCATTTAGCTAGAAAATGATTAACAGCGTTCCCCTTTGTACTTGGAATAGATTCCTCTAAAGAAACAGAACACCATTTCTTTGTTATTTCACCACAATTGCAACATTTGAATTTGAAGTACCAATTATGGCTTAATCCTGAGGGCTTCAATTCTTCAATATTCTCCAACAATACTTTGATTTTCAATGCTATTTTAACCATTTTGGGTTTCAACGATTTATATATATTATATATATATATATATATATATATATGTATATATATATATTGACTTTTAAATTTTCCACGCTTGGATTTAACTAATCACACTGTCCTTTTCCTGGATACAAAATTTTATCTACTACTTTTAATTTCTGTATTATCATTAAGTTAAGTTCTGTCGTCCTCATTGACATTAACAAATATTTATAACGTGAGTCCAAATACATGCTAGAGATAGCGCATGTGTATCAAATGAGGTTATGTCGTATCGACAATTTCACTTCGGTAGCAGACAACGATAAAGATGTTTGAAAAGCGAACAATTATCGTCCTTTTTTTAAATTATTTTTTCATTTTCCCTACTGAAATTATTGCTCAAGACATTTTAGGATGTGGAGGATTTTTAAAGAGTCATGCTGATATCGATTTTACGAAAGTTCACATTAAATTGTAAGTATATGCGTAGAGGTTATGAGACGTTATATATTATAGAATTAATTAAATAATAAATTATTTAATTCATATATATATATGTAAGGTATACTAAGACTGGTAGTTTAAAAGATGAGACAGAATGTGCACCAAATACTGGATATTACTTCTTACCCCTTTATGACAAGGGAGAGTATATTTTAAAGGTACGCTAAATAGAAATCTTAATATCATGACTTTTTTATTTATATAGACTGATATTATAATTAAGAATAATTAAAACAGAAGAATGTTTATTCTTAAATATATTAGGTAGATCCTCCTAGGGGTTGGAGTTTTGATCCTATGGAAGTATATTTAAATGTTGATGGTTTTACGGATATTTGTAGCCAAGGCAAAGATATTAATTTTACTTTCAAAGGTTTTGGTATCACAGGCAAAGTAATTCATTCTGTTTAACAATGATTCTATTTAAGAAAGTAATATATTGACGGTGATATATATTATTCATCTGTTATTATTAGGTAACCAGTTTTAATTCTTCATTTGGTCCAAAAGATGTTACCGTGTTATTATATAATGCTAATAATAAAGAAACCGTAATCGGATCAACTAAGACTGCAGACAGTGGAATATTTTATTTTACGCCTATTCAACCAGGCAAATATATACTTATTGCATCTCATCCTACGTAAGTATTGTATGATATAAATATGCTTATATTATATCAAAGAATAGTATCTATTTGTATTGATTAAGGTGGATGATAAAAAAAAATACAGTTGAAGTAACTGTACAAGAAGGTAATGCTGAACTTTCAGATGATAGTTTAGTAATATTTGGATATGACGTAAGGGGTCAAGTCACCAGTGAAAGCGAACCAGTCAGCGGTGTATCCTTCATACTCTTCGGGGTAAGATATATTATCATTGATTAGGAATTTATTAAATTTAATATTTATTAGAAATATTAATATTTATCTAATTATGTAGAATGGCGCAGCAAAGAACTGCGAAACTTCACCAGTTAAGGGATTTGAATCGAAACATCCACTTTGCCATGTTACTTCCGATAAAACTGGGAAATTTATTTTTCCCGCATTGTCAACTGGCGATTACAAGCTTGTCCCACATTATCCCAGTGCTCATACAAAATTTGACGTTCAACCGCCTGAATTATCTTTCAAAGTTGGTCACAACAGTCTGACATTATCGCAAGATTTTAAAGTGACCGGTTTTACGGTAATTGGCTTAGTTCGCATGTCGGCAAATGGCAAACCATTGGCGGGAGCAAAAATTATATTCGCCGGAAAAGAAGTATCCGTAACAAAGGAAAATGGGAAATATACAATAGATAATGTAAAAGCTGGACAATATACTTTGAAGGCAGAAGCTGGTTAGTAAAAGGATTTTAAATGTTATTTATAAAAGTAATAATAAAAATATATTGATATTTAGGTGATGTACAGTTTGAGGAGAGAATGGTTAAAGTCTCGCCGAGCTCGCCCGAATTGCCAGTTTTAATACCATCAATGTATAAAGTTTGCGGTAAAGTTACATTATCTGCAAAAGGAACTCTACATTTCCGTAAGATAGTCGTACAAAATATTGCCGCTACATTCTACAGAGAAATTGATACTAACGAAAAGACCGGAGAATATTGTGTACATTTAAAGCCCGATAAGTATCAATTAAGTGTAATCGTGAGTAATGAGGAAAAAATAAAAGGTTTACAGTAAGTACTTAAATATATATATATGTGTGAATTTAAATTTGATTAAATTTATAAAAAATTAATACTCTCTATTATTATATAACAGATTCTTTCCTTTACAACAAACCATTGACGTATCGTCCGAGGCAATTAACAACATAAACTTTCTACAATTGAAGGCAATTTTAACCGGCATGGTCAAATGTTTGCCAGGAATAGATTGTAGTCAAGCTTCGGTTACGCTCAAAGTACTGGACGGAGTTACAATAAAAACTTCGACGACGAAAGGTGAGATTAAATGATATGATATAAATTAATATTTTTAATTTAAAATTGAGAATAACAAATGTAGGTTAATGCCAAGGTAGTATAATTTATTTAAAGTACTTCCATTCAAAAGAAAAAGAGATGAATTGATTCCTTATACCGCCAGCATTAAATATATTTGTTATTAACGTAATGTTTAAGTTTAACTAATATTACTGTCTCTCTCTCTGTGAAGTTAATTTCTTTCATGCAGATGGTCAGTATGAATTCTCCGACGTATTACCAGGACATTACGAAGTTTTAGTAGACAACGACGTATTTTGTTGGAAAAATCCTAGTTACAGGATTTCTATACGTCTGAACGCGCTGAAGTGCCTCCTTTCCAACAGACCGGCTTCTCGATTACATTTATTTCTTCTCATGAAACAACGGTCGAATACGTTGCATCAGGTGAAACAAAAAAATCATCTTTAGTTTTATCCAAAGGTAGTACAAGGCATTGCGTATCTAAGCCCGGAGAATATAGTTTTACACCCAGAGGTTGTCACGTATACGATAAAGAAACATTTGTTTGGGACACAAATAATCAATCCCCAATTATCTTATCGTCTTCTGAACATCGTCATCAGGGAAATATTATAAGTTCTATCGCATTGGACGGAGGAGTGAAAGTTAAAGTTGAAAGTCCGAATGACAATATCGTGTAAGTGATGCATGAACAAAATTATTTACAAAAATTAATTTATAATAATCGGTAGAGATAATGAAAATTATTTACAAATATAATTACCTTTGGTTTAATGCGTTGTCCTATTATAGAGTTGGTCCACTCAAATATACAAAGGAAGGAGATCTATATAAGTATAATTTTGAATTTACAACAAAGACTGGTAGTGTATACGTTATTACTCCGCTGTCGGATATTCTTTTATTCAATCCACCGGCTATAAAAATTCTCGGAGTAAATGAATGTCACAACGACATTGCAACTTTCACCGGAGATTTAGGAAAGGTAGAGTAATAGTTGTCCATATTGATACAGTTTATTGAAACGACAAATAATAATAATAATAATAATAAAAATATATATATATATCGTTTAGATTATAGCTGGAAAAATTTCACCTCCTTTAGAAGGTGTGACGGTAAAAATATTTGGCAAGGATAAAGAATCTCCTATGCATACAATAATTACAGAAAAAGAAGGGACGTACAGTGTGGGCCCATTGGATGGGAAAATAGAATATAGGTACTTGTATATTCATAAAAAAAAAAAAAAAATAAAAAGAACGACATGTATCGTTATATAATACTTCCTTAAATTCTACTATATTAATTTTTTAATCAGTATTACTGCCGAGAAGGAAGGTTACATGATAACAGGGCCAAATACTAATGGGGTATTCTTGGCGCACAAATTAGCTGAAATCGTAGTGCAAGTGTACGATCAAGCAGATAATTCATCGTTACAGGTACGATAAAAATTTATTTATTTGTTTCAAATCATCATTATTATTATTTGTTTTCTTTTTTTTTTTCAACGTATCAACGAAAAATGAAATATCTCTATCGTACAAAAAATAGGGCGTTCTACTTTCTCTATCCGGTGGACAAAATTATCGTAAGAACAGTATAACAAGCGACGACGGAAAATTAATATTTTATTCCTTATCACCCGGTGAATATTATCTGAGACCTATGATGAAGGAATACAGATTTGAGCCGCCATCCAAAATGATCAACGTGCCGAGGGTGCGACCGTCATGGTAAAATTATTTGGCAACAGAGTTGCGTTTAGCGCTTATGGTTCGGTTACGTCATTAAATGGCGAACCAGAAGGAGGATTATTGATCGAGGCTCAAGGTCAAGAAGATTGTTCCAATCTACAAGAGGAGGCGACCACCGAGGAGAATGGTGTTTTTAGAATTAGAGGTCTTCAACCATTGGTAGGTACAACGAAATTATTTAAAGTAAAAAAAAAATAATAATATTAATAATAATAATCGAATTTATAATAGAAATATTAATTAGTAATCTTTGCAAACAGTGCACGTACTTATTACGTTTGAAGCCTAACGTCGAGGTAAATAATTACATACAACGTACGAGTCCTGATTCGTTGACTTTAAAAACAGGAGAGGACATTCGCGGGCTACGATTAATAGCCTTCCATCCGATTTCGCGTACCGACGTATCCGTTCACGTGGTCTCGGTACACATGGAACATTATCGTTCGTTAAAGGTGAAATTATCCAGGGAAGACATGCCGGATTCGCCAATACACGTATCCAAATTGGATTTTCAAAGTTCCGGTAAAATCGGTAATACGTACAACGCCGGCTTCCTCGTACATTTTCCGCCGTTGCAAGCCGACAAAAGGAGGTACTTCGTGCAATTGGAATCATCGTTGTCACCCAACTCGCATAAGTACAAAACCAATTCGGTTTATTTCGAGGCAAATTCCTCGTTCAAATATATAAAATTGACGTTCCAATGCCGAACGTAAGGTCGATCAGGCCGACATGAATCAAACGTCTATAGTGGCGTTACCGTTTATAATGTTAATAACGGTGGCATTTTTAAATCGTGAAAAATTATGGAGCTGGCTCAATACTATCGTTGAAAGTTGGTCGAAACCTTCGCCGATTTCTAGAACACCCGTACAAGCTATTCCGATCGATCCGAGGGCGGACGATATCATAGTCGAACAAATAATGAATATCAATAAGAGGAAAACTAAACCAAGGAAGGCATAAACGTTATAAAGAAATTTATTGTTATTTCAGCATTTTACGACGAACGAATGAACGTGGTTACGATTTACGTATATCGTTCGTTCTCATTTGCCCGTTTCGTTTTGGTACTGCCAATTTTAATATTGTTCGCAAACGGGATTGGTTTCGGTAACGTAATCATTGTGAATTTTAATACATCACGAATATATCGAATACTGACACCGTGCCATATTTCTTCAACGCATTCTTCATCGATTATAAAAGAAAAATCTTAGAAAGTTAATATATATTATACATATTTAATAATGTACACACACACACACACACACACACACACACACACACACACACACACACACACACACACACACACATATAGATATATATTGGACATATATATATATATAGGACCAAGTCAATATATAGAATAATAAGATTCGCGTTCTATATAAGTCACATGATAGAGAACGATTATATATATATATATATATATATATATATATATATATATATATATATATATATATGCATGAATACATACGTATAAATTAACCGACTCATCAATCCACCCATCCATCCACGTATGTATTCATGCATTATATACATATATATATATAAATAGGAAGAAAAGGAAAATGGGGATTGTATTAAATTTGTAAAATGTCCTTGCTATCGTATGAGGTAAGAAAATTGAATGATATCAAATAAATACGATGTTACATATTGATGGTAAATATTTATGATTAAAAAAAAAAAAGAAAAATCAAAAATTTTGTCATGTTTAAAGTTCAAAATATGTATATATTTATTGATACTATGATTCTTTTTTTAATATTTTACATAATATAATAGTATACATAATCACACCTGTGGGATACGAAGCCGAGTCTTTTCAATCACCTGCCGTTTAAAATCTCGATAGTTTGCAGTTTTCTTTCTTCTTTTCGTTCGTTCGTTTGTTTGTTTATTTGTTTGTTATTTCTATTTGTTTCACTCGTCGAAATTTAAGGAATGAAATATGCCTATGAAGAGAGAGAGAGAGAGAGAGGAAAAAAAAGAAAACAAGAAAACGCGTTATTTATATAAGATAGAAGATTAAAAAGCGTAATATTAATATATTGTTTAACATACCACAGGATTTGCTAAATACAAGCATCTATTAAAATTGTATGATATTTCGCATCTATCAGAACCAGCTGAAAATTAAAACACACGTATAAGACTCGTTCATATATATATAATGTACGTACGTATGTGTAAATATACTTACTGACGTCACGACACTCGTTTATCATATCTTCAGCCAAAGGTTTCCATACCTCTGGTATTGATTTTAAAATCATTTTGAAATTTAATTTACCATCTTTGGTGAACTGATAAAATGACAAAAAAAAAGAAAAGAGAAGACATAAGTTTCATCGTTCATTAAAGCATATATATATATATATATATATCACCTTACCGTTTAAATATTAATATTTTAAATAACAATCCTTTACCATATTAAACTTTTCCAATACGCATTTGAAGTAACAAGCGAGTTTTGCATCTTCCGAAAAGTTACCGATTTCTGCCTCGTCGATGACTTCTACGATTGAAACAATTAAAATACAAAAAGAAGGAGAACGAAAAAGAGAACAGAAAAAGAAAAAAGGAAATAAAAAATTAAAATGAAAAAATAATTAAAAGATACCTATCGTTCGTTCTCAAACGAACATATCCCTATTGAATAAAGAAATTAATTTATTATATATATATATACATACAAAATTTTGTTTTTCAAACGTACCCTCTGTTAATCCTATCTCAGCGAGACACTTTTTACGTTGAGGCGCGGTGATTTTTCTCAAGTCGACTGCAGCCTGACGTATGAAATAAAATATATACGTGAATGTCCAAAAAATAATATTTTATATATATTTATATATAAATCATTAAAACCATCGCCATTGAGATGTTAAGAGAGATTGTAAAAAGAAATGTCAGGCTCACCTCGACGAACGAAGCGATGAAGACAGAAGCTATCAAGAACAAATATATTCGTTTCATTTTGGGAATTAAAACGAAATAAAAAAGGAGAAATAACAAAAATACGAAAGACCAACGTCGTTGATTGCAAAGGAAAAAATCGAAAAGTTACACGGACGATGGCGTTTTATATACGATTTTTATCCAAAAAAAAAAAAAAAAAGGTGGGAGAGTCGTTGCATAACGCTCCAAACTAGAATTTGCAAAGAGGCGAGATATTTTTTTCTTGTTTTTTTTTATTAAAAACTCTTTGACAATCTTCGGTCAAAAGTATAGAGTATTTAGGTGCTATTAAAGAGATGCTATTATATATACTCTAGGTATATAATAATCAGGTGTACGAGACTTGTCCAAGTGTTATTTCATTGTTTTTTTTTTTTTTTCTTTTTCTTTTATGCTATCATACCGGTAAATTGTCCGTGATAAACGTTTGTTTTCAAAATTCGCGAATATCGCGTTCTCTATGTGATCATCATTCTTAATTAATATCTTCGATTACGATGTAATAATAGTTTATGGTCGAGATCGTGTCTGATCTGTACTCGTGCTCTACTACTTGCGATGACTTTCATCCATATCGTATACATACAACGTACATATATAAATATATATATATATATATATATATATATATATGTATATATGTATGTATGTATGTACGTATGTATGTATACGTACGAATTGCTGCTATTACATCACGTTTATCACTTGATCGTTATAAGAGAATTTTCAATTTATTAACACGTGCCGCCCGTGTTCTACTTTGTATGCGAGCCCAGTTGACAATTGGTAACTACACAACACACCGCGATTTGAAGAGACCGGTTTAGGTGACGATTCCTTTATCAAATCGATTATTATTAATGATCATGATCCGGCTCGATTTGCGTTATTGCATGGGAGAGTAACTCGTTCTTTCTTCTTGACAAAGCCTATCACTTCTTCTTCTTCTTCTACCTCTATTTCTTCTTCTAAGTATGGTATGTATGTATAATATATACGTATTTATGTACAAGTAATTCTTTCAACGTATGTACATATATATTTTAATAAATATATTTTAATGAATATATACACGCATGCATCGATAATATGTTGGGAAATTAAAAATTACAGAGAGATGCAATTATTAGAGAGGATTTATTTTTTTTAAAGACATTTTATAAAGTAATACAACTTACAGTATATACGGGACAGTTATATGAGAATGCAAAATCACTTGATTGTATAAATATCAACACATTCGGCGATATCGTTTCTTTAATATTTTCATTTTATATATAAATAAATATATATATATATATATATATATATATATATATATATATATAATATATATATAGGGGTGTGGTGTGTGCGTGTATGTATATATCTTTGGTCATCGTGCTCTTCAATTGATGAAAATTCATTAGAATAGATAATAGGTCTGAAAATATACGGACGTTTAATTAAATTAACGAGTGAAAAAATATTCGAACGTTTGTTCATAGATATTATGTTGTAATTTAATAAAAAAAATTACTTACCCTCGGTGATATCTTGGCGTAACACATATTGAATTCGTACGCATATTGACACTTGTCACCCCGAGCTAAAAAAAAGAAAAAAAAAAGAAAGTAATATAAAAAGCGAGCAATCATCGACCGACAATTATCCTACTAAATCGATGGAATAATTTGAGAAATCGATTGGGTGTTGTGTAATCGCAGGGGAGCAAGCAAAACCATGAAACGTTTGAAATTCTTAATATAACATAACAAACGAAATACTATATATATATATATACATGTATATCTCGCTAATTGCGTTGACTTAATTTCTCGACTGCAACACGTCGATCGATCTCTCAAAAATGAAATGAAACGAAATAAAATTAAATTAAAAAGAGAAGAACTTGAAAAGAAATATATGTACCTAGGTATTTACCAATCAGCTTGCAATCGCTAATGCCTTTCAAAACTTCCGCTCTGTAAGCCGGAATTCTTTGGAAAAAAGTTAGCATACCGTTCAAATTTAATTCCCCTTTATCGTCTATTAGACCAAATTGTTCCCAGAGGCAATACATGTAACACTGCAATCGAAATATAAACAGAATTATCACTCTCTCTCTCTCTCTCTCTCATGATCATGATTCTAAAGTGCAGTACTTTCTCTGGACATTCACCTTTAATTCAGGCGTCTCCGGCCACTTATCGTTTCTCACCGCTTCGATGTCGGCTGGAAAAGTAAAAAGATAATTACATTAACAAATAGATAATAGATCAATAAGTCTACCGACACACGCATACGTATGTATCTCTGTGTGTGTGTGTGTGTGTGTTTAATTAATTTAAAAAAAAAAATTTGTTTCTTTATCATACCTGTAGCCACTCCTGTCTGTGTCTGACAAGCGTTAACAACGTTAACCGCAGTAGCTATCATTTCGTCGGAAACGAAACTCGGTCGTTTCTGTAATGACATCAAAAAGAAAATTCAATTTCGATGAAACGACGAACGCTGCGATAGATAGAAAAACTTAATAATACAGGAGGAGAGTGGGAAAGAGGGGAGGGATAGAAGGCGTAGGGGGAGGGAAGAGAGAGAAGGTGTCGATCAAAGATATGGAACGTCGATCGATGAAAAAAAAAGCGTCTAAACGAAAAAAAAAAGTACGCGCTTGTGTGATATTAAAAAGGAAACGACGTAAAAGTCGGACAATTATGAAAATCCGTAGGTCGACTATTATTATTGTATATTACGATAGAAAAGAATTATTATTGTTACATATATTTCGTGTGGGATGATAGATTTGATATATATATATGAATATTTATATATTTATATTTATATTTATATATTTATATTTATATATTAATATATATATATATATATATATATATATATATATATATAAATCCTGACCTACCCCGCAATGTATGAGGGACGCCTTGAAGAGACAAACGAGCAAAACGACGATTAGTTTCATCCTTGTTAGTTTTTGCGATACGATAGCGCGTCTCTTTTTGTTTGTTTTGTTTCGGTTCTCGGTTGTTTTTGTTGTTGTTGTTGTTGTTGTATCTCTCCTTTCTTTCTTTCTTTTCTTTTCTTTCTTTATTTTTTTGTCGTATTCGAAAGATGATCGATATTCGCTTTGGCGTCGGTCGTGATCGAGATAGTGTTAGGGGTGGTGGATTCTACGAACTGCCGATGGCTTCCCTTTCGGAATTGATATCGATTCGAATCAAAAGCTGATAAAGACGAGTAATTTTTTCTCTCTTGAAGCCTCTCTCTCTCTCTCTCTCTCTTTTTCTTTTTTTCCTTTTTCCTTAATCAGACGGAGAGAACGCGAGAAGAACGTGCGTTCTCGTGCGTAGTAGTACTGGCTTACGTTTCGTTGGCTGCTGACACAACCGCCAAGCGCGAGGGTGGAACTGATGATAGGCGTGATAAGAGCAGATCGGGGTGGTGTGGTGTGGTGTGGTGTGGCGAGGTGAGGCGGTAGTGAGGTGATGGTATCCAGGTTCGGGGGCCGAGGGAGGTAACACCGTAGACGCATGGAGAAAACGCCAGATGGAGGATGCTGCTGCGTCCTCTGCCTGTATATGGACCATTCGAAATAAAGAAAGAAAGAAAAAGAAATAATAACAGGCCGCGCTGTTTTTTTTTTTTTTTTTTTTATTTCCAATTTCTCGCCGTTGAACGTTCAAAGTCCTTCTCGAAGATAATTCGATCGAGATGGATCTTTAGGTTCGATGATTTATCACGTTCATCTCGATTTATCCGTTCCTCAGCATCCCTTCCCGTTCCTACAGTGAGACGAAGTGATCGATCGTGATCTCTGATCTGATTTGTAAAAAAAAAAAAAGAAAAAAATTGTAATCCCTTTAAAAGATCCGTCAGTACGTATAATATGTATATATACATACATATATGTATATATACATACATATATGTATATATACATACATATATGTATATATATATATATATATATATATATATATATATATATATAGATATATAGATATAATATATGTCGATACTACTTAAGTCCGAACAAAATGGCATCTAACTACTTTTCTCACAGCTCGTTGCTCGTATGACGAACGTGTATATATATATATATATATATATATATATATATATATATATATATATATATATATATATATACACACATACATACATATATACGTAAATACATATATCTGCATAGTTTAACCCACGTCTATGTATATCTCTATCCTGTGTCTGTACACATATGCGTATATAAATTATATATGTATATATGTGTGAGTGTATTAGAAAAACGTTTGTAACGATAAGAGAAATTATTTTTGTAGGACAGATTCGTAACGCGTTCTCTTTCGATTCTAGGCCAGTTGTGCCTGTGATGCATAGTTACATTTGATCGGCGGATGTTACCAGTTTACGATCCCCAACTCTTGATA
Organism: Dolichovespula saxonica; assembly: GCA_911387935.1. NCBI lineage: Eukaryota > Metazoa > Arthropoda > Insecta > Hymenoptera > Vespidae > Dolichovespula > Dolichovespula saxonica. The sequence continues at coordinate 20,176 of CAJVQX010000050.1, forward strand.
CTCTCTTGTTCGACTCCGCTCGACAGTCAAATAAGTATCTTGTCCCCATTTTCTTCCTTTCCTTTTTTTTTTTTTCTTCTTTTACATATTCTTTTATATCTACAAAATCTCGAAAAATTCAACCGCGGTAGGATGAACAGATCAGATCGGATCGGATCGGATCGGATCGATCCATAACGACGATCCAAGAATATCTCTCTCTCTCTCTCTCTCTCTCTCTATGATTATTTTTCGAAATCGAACAAAAAAAAAAAAAAATATATATATATATATATATATATATATAAATTTCCTCTCCAATCAAATTTTATCTGGATAACATTTATTTGCCACGATAGATTATGTTGACCATAATTGGCGTGAGATTATTGTTATTATTTAAAAAAAAAAAACAATAATAATAATAATAAAAAAGAAAAAAAAGCAATACTTTCGTATCATTTTATTAATTCGTTACTGATTCATTTATTTATTTATTGATTCAACGGACAGGCAATTTTGTTTCTTTTACGTTTCACGTGTTATCGCAGAGATGTAGAAAATTTTGTTCGTATTTTTTTATCTTTCTTTTCTTTTTTTTTTCCTTTTTTTTTCTTTTTTCGTTGAAGATACGAAGAGATGATATACTACGGAGTCAATAGAATTCCGACGAAGGTAGACGAGCATAGCCGAGAGCCAACCTTGAATAACTTCGTGTGTACAGTCGCCGGTAAAATTATTGACCAATTTTCATTCGTCTAACGATACCCGTTGGATTCGCTTTAGGTTTACGACAGATTTGAAAAAGAAAGAAATAAAGAAAAAAAAAAAAGAAACGAAAAATGATTTATTATATTAGAAATTAATTTTCTCTTTTTATCTTTCTCTCTCTCTCTCTCTCTCTCTCTCTCTCTCTTTCCTTTTATTTCCCTTTCTCGTAACATCATCATTCCGAACGCGATCGTACTTTATAAACTACTCGCATAATCGGACGCAACATTATCGTCGACTGTACTTTTACCGTCAAACCACTGGCAGGTACAGTCCTCGACCGAATTGCTATTGTCGTTCTCGTTCCTAAGTTATTATTTTTGTTTTTCTTTCTTATTTTTGTCTCTTTTTCTCTCCTTCTTATCCTCGTCGACAATATTTATGCGATAGGTGATCGTTCGAAGTGAAACGTAAGGAAAGGAGAGAGAGGGAAAAAAAAAATTATCGATATAATTACGCGCGTCGTAAGAAAATTTCACGTTTTATCGTGCGTGCGTGTTTAATGTAACGAACAAGCAAATAAATAAATAAAGAAGAACGAGAAAAGGAAGATGGAAAAGGGAAAGCAGAAATTGAGAAAAAATTGAAAATGGATTTCACTATTGTACGTGACAATATATTCTCGTTGGACTGTACGGTCGATGTCGTCGTACAGTCAACTTACGAACGAACTTCAATTGACGACTTTTGCCGGATAGAGAGAGAAGAGTGAGTGAGAGAAAGAGACAGAGAGAGAGAGAGAGAGAGAGAGAGAGAGAGAGAGAACTCTCTAGGATCTTTTTTTCGCGGATTCTCGTAAAGAAAAAAAAGCAACCGAAACAAAAAGAATCGAAGACAAATTTTCGAGGAAGAAAACGCCATTCATTACCGCGCGATCGTAACTCTTTCTTTTTTCCCGCCCCCCCCCCCCCACCCTCCACGCCAAAAAAAAGAAAGAAGAAGAAGATTTCAATTTCATCCAAGGGATAATCGTAAAGCGCGAAGCGACGCAGCTGAGTGCGAACGACGTGTTTCTACGGTTCCGTCGGAAATTCGAACGATCGGCGTAGGTTAAGATCCCCGAATATCTCGTGACAAAATAATCTCCACGGGGACTGTACAGCCGAAGTTGTATTGACCGCGGCGTTTTCTCCGTGCGGATGCGTTTCGTCGAGAGAAAAACGAATATAAATAAATAAATAAATATATATATATATATATATATATATATAAAAACAAAAGAATTAAAAGTTAGAGAAAAGAGGTAGAAATAAAAAGCAGTTAAACGTACGCACGAAGTAGGGTACGGTATACGTTACGATTAACCGGCTAAATGTCAAGCATCGAAAGGATTTACTCGTCGTGAGGCGTCCTTTAGTGTCGCGGTTATAAATGTCGAGAAGATTGACGTGAGGTAAAAATCATTCCCTTCCTTTTCTCTCTCTTACTTTCTCTCTCTCTCTCTCTTTCTCTCTCTCTCTCTCTTTCTCTCTTTCTTCTTCTTCCTCTTCCTTTTTTCTCTCTCTTTTCTCTTTTTCGTTTTGTTTTATTTTTTCTTTATTTGTTTGTCGTGCCTAAGAAGACGTCAAGGTTTCCGTTGGGAAGTCGACGCAGAGCACGATGACGAAAACGAAGAAGAAGAAACATTTTTGGATAAATCGAATCGCATTGAAGTGACAATGACGTTACGATCGTATTATTCGGATTCGAAGGTTTCATCGATAAAAACGAAACAGTTTGTTATACCTGTCGTCCCTCTTGGGACGAATAAAATTCGTTAAAAATTTTGACGGCGACGGCACAGCCATTTGTCACGTGGTTCTCCTACCTTTAATACGTCACTTGTCGCGTGAAATTTGAATTCTTTTTCTCCCTCAACTTTTTTCTGTCTCGCCACCACCCCTCACCCCCTCTCCACCCCCTACACCCTCGAGCGATTGTAAATAAGTTAAAGATAAATAACAATGGGAAAGACAAGGGGCGTACATGAGACCACACCGGAATTAAGAAATCGAATGGTTGGAATGTATGAGGCTGGCTTGGGTCTACGTGAAATTGCAGCTGCAGTTAATTGTTCGGTACATTTTCTTTCCAAATGATAATATATCAACGTTTACTTTTTATGCTTGCTATTCGCGAGGTAACGGCATGTTGTTATTTTGTTAAAATACGTTATGGTGTTTTATTAAATTCGTCTAGCAACGTACAGTCAAAAGATGGCTCAATCGATTCGATAAAGAAGGTAACGTGGAAACCAGAGAACGCTGTGGTCGTAAAAGAGCTACAACGGCTGAACAAGACGAGGCGATAATCAGGCTTGCTACGCAAACACCTTTGACGGCTGCTAAAGCTGTGCTTCCAGCATTAGGACTTACCTGTTCTGTTGATACAGTACGGGAGAGATTACACAAAGCAGGAATTCATAGTTGGACTCCGTCTAGAAAATATATGCAGAGGATTCCACTTGGGTTGGTTCCATATATCCTAATACTTATCGATTCTTTATAAGCACGAGTTTTTCTATTTTATTGGTTCTTTTTTCTTGGCGTACATTCATTTTTTAGCAACGATACGGATGGTGCAGCTATTCAACAAGCCGTATGGAGACCTACTGGTACTCAATTGGGAAAAAAGAAATCAAATAAAGATTCAGCCAAGAATGATAAGGTTACTCCGAAAAAGAAAAATCCTCCTCGCAAAGTAAGAGCCAGAGATATATACGTCGGCGATGGAGCACCCGTAGAAAATTTAAAACAAACTAACGAACAGCAAGAATTTGGATTTGCACAACAAACTATTCCCCAAGAACAGACTAATGATATACAAAATACCGCACAAACTTTACCGGACAATCAAACAGAATTCAACGGCGGATTAACTATGAATCAACAGCCACAACCTATGTATCAACATCCTAGTATGAATATCGCGCAAAATAATTGGCCTCTTGATCTTGTACAAGGCAGTCATCATTATCCGCAAGTACGTACTCTTCGTCTGTGTGGTTATTCAAATTTTTATATCATACTCGAACGTATCTCATTGCCGATAAAACATTGTTTTGTTATTTCTTATATAAGGGTCAACCAACCGCAATAACTCATAAGCCAATGGCACCTCAACACCAACTTCAAGAGCTTCATAGCCAAGGAGAGCAACATCATATGCAACAAGTACAACAACAACAACAAATACAGCAACAAGCTCAGCAAAGATTGCAGGAAGAAACGAGCATTCATCATTCTAAATTTGACCCTCAGCAAGCACAAATTCAAGTCGATCATCAGGTCCAACAACAGCAAGAACAAAACTTACAATCAGAATTGTCTAATCCTGTGAATAGCACAAATATTGCTTCAGATAGTTCAAATTCGTGTAGTTCACTTGAAAGTAATCAATTGTCCAACGCGGATATTGTGCAAGTTGACGATACACCAAAGGCA
>CAJVQX010000051.1:0-24357 GCA_911387935.1 Dolichovespula saxonica
TCGTCGTCTCGTTAAGGCTGATACACGAGAATATAGGATTTTGCGGCCATCGTTAAACCAACTGCGAGAATTCACACAAAAGGGATCGAACGTTCACGCAACCGTATACGAGCACCTTCTATATTCTAACAAAACGTTATTTTCGTTCGTTAATTTCATCATTATCTCGAAGTAATTTCTAAAAGTATTTATACCAACGTAACTACCTAATATCTTGGAAATCTCGTAACTTCATAATCGTAATAAACGTTTTATAAATATCTTCATTGTTTCTCATTAATAATCATTCTAAATATTCATGTTTCAATTATTTATTTTTTTTTGTTCGATTTATTTTTTATTAAAATTATTTTGTTCCTTTTTCTTTTTTCGTTTGTTCTAATTAAAACTATTATGCGATGATCATATCAAATTAAAAACTTAAGTTTGATAATTACTAATATCTCTAAATGTTTTTTTCTATAAAACATTGGTTTACACGTAAACAATTTATCCTTGACAAAAACATGTTATTTAATACTATTTTTATTTAAACCTACGAATTAATTATTTCTATAATAAGAAAAGGAATACGATTAAAGTATTATCAAAAATAAAGTCAGTTTCTTTTTTTTTTCTTTTACAAATAATTACCTCTCTAATACAAATAAATCATAATATAATAGTCAATTTAAATATTTTCTCGAAATTGTAAAATAAGAAAACAATAAATAAATAATTGAGATCAAATCAAGTCACGTTTTCCTTTCTTCAATCAAAACGAAGAAAGAAAATGGCGAATCCCTCGCTCCCTCCAATTTCGATCGACGAACTCGATGTCGTCGTATGGGCCAATGGTCAATGCAGTTCGTGAATTCTTTTCCATGCATTTCATCCTTTCATCGAATTTTCCATGGCAATTCTGGTCTCTCGCTCGATACCGTAATCCTTGTTCGAGCGAACAAGAAAGAAAAATAAAAGAAACAATGGTGGAAGCGAGATCGAACGATTTTCTCATGAGACGTAGGATAAAATGAAGAAAACAAAATCGAATTCAAATACTTCGAGGGAAAAAATAATTTTCTCAATGTTTTTTTCTCGTAAGAATCGCGGCGAAAGTGCGACGATAAAATTGATTTTCTCCATTCCCTTCTTCGTCGTTCATGTTCTCTTTTTCTTTACTTTCTTTTTATTTTTTTTTCTTTACGTTTTTTCTTCTTTTATTTCTCTTTCCACTTCTTCTCTCTAGTCACTAATCCTACCTTGAACAAGAGAATTCCCCCTCTTTGTCCCAGCTGTCAGAACACCGTGTAAGTTTTCTCAATTCGTAGTTGAGTCTTCTGTCTCTCTCGTACTCGCTCTTATTGTTAAAGAACATAAAAGCTAGAAAGAAAAAGACAGAGAGAGAAAGAGAGAGAAGGAGGAGAAGTAGAGGGAGAGAGAAAGATGATCGAGCGTTGAGTTTTTCCTCGAATGCTACTGTGGGATTTCACAAGACACATTACACAACGAAAATGTAAATGAATTTTGCGAGAATAGATGCGAGATGATGACGAGAATGAGAGATACAAAAATAAATATATACATATAGTATAAGATATACGCGCGCGCGCGCGTGTGTGTGTGTGTGTTGTGTGTGGTATACAGTTCAAGTGTATGATAAATGTGAAGCCACAGAATAACCAAACGAACGTTATAACCTCGAGAATTTTGAAGAATCCTAACCGGAATATTATCTGTGAGATCGTCGAAACGAACTAATTCATACCAGTCAAAGTAGTAGTTATATTATGATCTTCGAATCAGACTAAGCAATAAAATATGTCGGCTATCTTTTGTCGGATATTCTTTCGTGCTAACAACATGATGAGCCATAATATGGGCTGGATCAGACGACAGATCTTTAAGATGACGAGTTTGTTGAGACATGCTAAAAGAGTCCCAAAGAACCAGGGTGCACCCATCAATAGATAAAGCCTTAGAAATAGGAAATATTTTTTGATGAGTAAGCTGCTTTGATTTTTCGTCGCCATTTTGGTACTACTTTGTATCCGTATAATTTTATAGGTCGTGAAAAGGAATAGTACGTTGTTACAGAATAGAGTGATGAGAGGTATGACGAAGAAGTAGAAATTCACCGTTGGGTTTGGGCCCAAGCAATACCGAACGTAATTGGGCTTCAACGGGAAGTTCTTTGGTATTCCTGGTGTATACTCGAAGATACCGGCAACGACCGTTGGTAGAAGCGCACCACCCCAAGCGAAAACACCGTATAGAAGCAATCTCCTGTATTTGTCTCTCTCGTTGTTAGCACCGAGTCCGACCGTCCAACGGAATCTTGTGATAGAGAGGGTCATGTCGAAGCAGATCACGTTCAGCCAGAATACCGTCGCCAGGGTGAAATATTGTAGAAGAAGCCAGAGTAGGATGGTCAGGTTATCGTCCAAGGGGTACTGACAGTAACTCAGGAACGTTAGTATACAACCCAATCCCAACAAGGATATGTTGTGCCGAAGAACTGCACGATTGTAGACACCTTTACGTAGTTCAGGTACGGACAAATATGTTACTACGACGATGATGCAGAGTATCATGTGGGCTATGTTCGTCAGCATGTAAGTTTGCGCACCCCAAAATATGGCTTCTAATTTTTTCGTACGATTTTTGTTATCACATATCGTCGTAGTCTTACTCTCGTTGTTAATTCTCATCGTCGTGGTTGAAAATATCGGCGGAATTGACGAATTTTCGTAAATCTTTAATAAATTCGAACACCTGGCCATCACTTGGGTCCCATTCGTCATCGTTTCGAGACAGTAGTCGTTTGGGACGTCGACTGTCGTGTAAGTCCAGGAATCGTTCGGTCCACGTTCCATCAACATTGTAACGTTCTTCTCGCATGAGAACCCATGAGCACGTATTTCTGTCTCCATTTCCTTCGAAAAATAATTATCCTCGATTACCTTCACACACGTCAGCTCTTCGTCGAAGAGATAACCCTCGATACAACACTTCTTTGGTAAATCTATCCGATGATAGCCATTCCATTTCGTTGATGGTCTTATCGGTAGTGGTGATGGTGGTGGTGGTGGCACTGCTACTGCTGTATTTTCAATGAAAAAGAGGAAATTCGTGAAGAAAAGCCTTGCTATACGGTGTACGTGCATCTTCTTCAATATATCGTCCGGCACTGACGACAATAATTAAAATACATGTCTTCGTGAATCATTCGACATCCTCATATTTGCATTCTATTGTATGTATTATTCTATTTACCTCTTATACGTGTATATAAGTTTCATGCACGTGTATTTATCGCGTAACTCGTCAAGCTTCGCCAAGAATGTTTTTCTGACTTGTTTCCTCTTATCTTTTTCTCTCCTATTTTTCTCTATTTTTCTCAGTTCTCTTTCTATTCGCAACATTATTCAATAAAACCGATTATTTGTATGACTCGTTCGAGAAGTAAATTTGAAAAATGAATAAGTTATAACTGCGAGTCTCATGTCTTTTCTTTCTTTTTTTCTTCATTCATAGAATGGGTAATTATAATGAAAGTACAAGTATGAATCAAATCGTAGATAATTGAGAAATTTATTCGACAGGGGACTTCCCTATTAAGAAATAAATCGAATTAAAAAATCATTGAATTGATTAAACTTTATATATCCTCAATTGATCTATCGAGATCTATCGTATTATTTTATAATATCAAGATTCATTAAATTTTTCAATGGAATATAATAGTACATGAATAATCGTTTAACGAGTCATACGAAATATTACAAATAAAAATCTATTTGATATGATTAGAACAATTTACGTTTGGACAAAAATACCTTAAAACGCTATTAATATATATCTTAGAAAACAAATTATTTAATTGAATAGATTTTATCGAACGGTACATGCCTTGATGAATTTTATCAAATACGTTGGAATGCACTACAAAATGCATTTTGACAATAACTAGTATTTACGACTTGGTGTTATTATCTTACATTTTCGATTAATGTTCAGTGTCACATTTTAACACATTGGCTTTCCCATAAGTTTGACTGACGTCCGTTTATGCGACATTTTACATCGCTCGGTTTACTTTTTGTATATGGATGATTAAGCATTGGCTACGAATAAGTTCTGCGAACGAGTACGCTTATCGAAGGTACAAGGTTCAAATATACATACGTATCTCTGTCTTCCTCTCTCGTTCCATCTTTTTCTCACTGTCTTGTATAAACCGTAACAAAAGTCTTCTTTATTAAACAATTCACGACTCGTTTCGTCTCTCGCACATGCGTAAAATTATTCACACAGGCTACAAAAAAAATATCATTTATAGTATAAAAGACGTCGGTCCTTTGTACTTTACCTAAAAAATTTCTTTTCATATTGAAATGAATTACGTTTAACAATATATTGACAAGAATTGTTATAAACATAGATAATAATTTTTGATTTCACCAAAATCATCCTGTGACATTTATCATTTAATCAAAAAATCGACCATCGCAATCAGACTTGATGACTTATCATCATAAGTATACCTACTTTATTCAACTACTATAAATACTATACCGATTGACCCATCAAAGAGCAACAATAAAGTATCACTAGTTTTCATCTATTTAGTATGGTCTTTTTTGTAAAAAGTTCGTTCTCCTATGATAAATAAACTCATTGAGGTTTGATCAAATTTAACAAGCACTCAATCTAAAGAGAACTCAATCTAAACAAAACTCAAAACAGAAAGAAGAAGACATATCTTAAGTAGAAGGATCTAGAGATGAGACATATAAAAAGATATCGATTTATATTCTCTTTCTCTGTATTCTTTTTCCTTTCTCTCTTCTAGTTTTCTGTAGACACTTTGAACCTTCCTAAACCGTTAAGACAGCCGGCAGGAAATGGTTTCCACCACTCAAGACTCCTTTAAAGCCGCCACATACGAAACAAACATTTTTCATCTACTCGAACGGTCGGTAAAATCCTGAAAATTGTCTCCTTCTCTCCCACCTATAATCCTGTTTGGTAAAAGAAGAAGCAGAAGAAGAAAGAGTAGAAGAAGAAGAAGAATCAGAAGAAAGAGTAGAAATAAAAGAAGAAGAACAAAAAAAGAATAAAAAGTCCGCTAGGAATCGAAGAGTAAGAAGGAAGAGCAATGGCTAACGGTAAATGTATCTAACTTGAGAAAAATTCTCGATGAAAGTAAAACGGGGAAATAAAGAAAATCATAAACAATGGCGACGGCTAGATGAACGAAGTGACTAATTATGAAAGCTATGTAAAAAAAAAAAAAAAAAAAAAAAAAAAACAAAAGGAAAAGTATTTAGAAAATAAAAAAAGCAAAAAAGCGAGATAAAAGTCCGAGCTAACAGTGATGCCAAACTCGTAACGCAACAAAATATTTCTCATTCCTTGTGGAAGTTTTATGGTATGTATATATGTTACATTGGCTTGGAATGAAGCAAGAGCGCGGGAAATATTCTGATGTCACCGAAGAAGGATAATTATTCCGTCTCACGTCCTGTCTTTCTCCCTCTCTTTCTCTTTCTCTTTCTCTTTGCCCCTTCTTCCGAGCGATAGGACAGTAACGAGTGTGTGTGAGAGAGAGAGAGAGAGAGAGAGAGAGAGAGAGAGAGAGAGAGAGCAGATAGAAGTAGAGGAAGAAGCAGCACGCGACATGGTCTCGAAGGTGGAACAACTGTGTTGGAGGACGCAAGAAGAGATATGGCCACACACACATATGTACACCCAACATAGTCATACGCACAGTCCATACGTACACATTCGAGTATGCTACAAACGATTGAAGGAGGGGAAAGCCACGGAGTGTGTGCAACTTCGAAATATCTTTACTCGTGCTTCGGAAGACCCACCGTCCTCATACTCTGTGTCAAGTATCATCGTGTACGTGGGTGTATGCGTTTATTCACTAACACTACCAATAGGAACGAGCGTAACGTCGAATAGAGATACACGAGCAGTAACGCGTGCGGTCACGAGTGTATTTCTTCCTTCCTTTCGCTCTCTTTATATCGCTCGTTTACTGAAATTCGCATCTTCTTCCCTTCCTTCCATCCTTTCTTCTTCGATGTCTTCGTCTTCGTCGTCGTCGTCGTCGTAGTTGTCGTCACAGTTGTGTCGTAGTTGTCGTCGCATGATTCGCTGAACGAACAACCTGCTTCTCGGTGAACTCAAAGAATCTCCAATGAGGAAAAAAGATTTATGGAGACGTTGGACGGATTCGTTTATCGCCTTACGAAGATCGTTCTCTTGTTTTCAGTTTTAAAGAAATGATAGAACTAAGAAAGTAAGATAGGAAATAGAAAAAAAAGGAATAGGGGATGATGATGGTGATATTGATAATGATGATGATGATAGCCGAACAAGATTCGTTCCTCTTTACGCCATCCTTTACGTATTCGTCTTCGCAACCTCTTTAAGTTTCACGATTCTTGAAAGCGAAACTACAATCGAAGTAACTCAGGGAAGATGTTGTGTCTTAGAACCCAGGAAAAAGGAAGGAAGGGAAAGGAGGGAACGAGATATACTAATTTAATCGACGACGATGCAAATCGCACCATTCCTCCGTTTATCGAAGGTTTGTAAGTAAGTCAAATTCTGTCCCCTTTTCAATCTTTCTCCTAACCTCTCTTCCTCCTTTCTCAACCCCCGAACATTCTTCCTCCTCACTTTCTCCTATACATTTCTTTTTTTTTATTTATTTCTTTTTTTCATTATCTTTCCAGGATAATAGACCTCTCTTCCCATTTTTTTTCGAGATTTGTATCTCTTTTCGGGAAAGTTTTCCCTTTTTTTTAATCTTTTTCGTCATTTTTGTCTTCGAGCCACAACGAAAAACGACAATGAGTTTATTTTCAGCCAATGTACGGTTATTGATACTCTTACAGATCTTTCTGATTTGATTAATTTACAACTTTTTTCTTTCTTCTCTTTTTTTTTCTTTCTTTCTTTTATTACATTCTTTTCTCAGCCATTATCGTATTTCCACTCGATCTTTTCTCGTTTTCTTATTGACATATTCGAACTATAAACTGGTAACCACTCAATTCGTAATCTAATAAAATTGTTACTTAATAAGAAAGAATGTAAATGAAATTTTTTAAAATTAACCGGTCTTTATTCTCGTGACATTGATTATAATTACAGATCTTGTCAAAACGTGATAAATGATAGTTTGATTTTATTAAAAGAAAACATGAGATTCGAATGAGATATACTATGCATATATATATATATATAATATATATATATATATATATATTACGTATAATTATCAATCGTTAGTTTTCTATTAATAAATATGTGAAATATAATTTTTTTTCTATGCTTACAATTTATCTTTGAAATGTTAACGTCGAATAAAATTACCATTAATTATAAGCTTAAATGAAACTAATTATGTAAAAGAGAAAAGAGAATTAATTTTATTTTATGTGTGTATGTTTGTGTACATGTATGTATATATGTAGATATATACATAGATATGTAGATATATATCCGTATTATTCGATCTTATAAAAAGGATAATAATTCTGTTAAAAATTAATTAATTAATGCGAACCATCAAATATAATGACGCCGCAAACGATATCTTTTCTGACAGAAATTGTTCGGCACATATTGAACGACTAATTAAATTTTTACGAGCTCATAAACGGCATTGTGATAGGCCAGACATATTCCATGATAATTCTTGCGTAGTCGGTTATTTTAGTAGTCGATAAATATTTTCGAGGAAAAAGCGGTAATGGTACTGTCGAGACTCATGTCTCTTCTTCGATTTAAACAAATATGCATAAGCGTTAGTTCTTTTTCTGATACAATATGAACATGCGCGCGCGCGTGTATGTTTATTGTATATATACATTCCGTGTTACCTAATAATTTTTTAATTAATTCTTCTAACAAAATACTCTCTTAAATATACTAAATCACAGAAGACGTTCTTATTCGTTTAAAAAAAATGCAATCTTTTATTAGTTGTTCTATTGAATCGTTCTCAGGAGATATAATAAAACTCATAAAATAGTCAGAAATGGCAAATGAACTGGTTTGAAAATAAATTAAAAAGAAACGAGCAGTACTCTTTCGACCCTGTGACGTTGAATATTAAATGACATTACACTTTCGTTGACCCTATAAAAAATTTTCGTTGGATTTATATTAAAAATTAAATAGAGTCAAAAGTATAATCACGTAGATTATTATTATTTAGTTAACGAGAATCTCTTTCAATAATGAATCAATAAAAACAGTAACGTAATTTGTATAAAACTGTTAGATTAGATCTCTCATTTTCTTCTTTGTAGTCATGCTATAACGTCCGCCTCACGTTTGATTTCAATGCCGGAATAGAATCTCAATCGATCGTTAAGTTTACATCTCGAACGGTTGATTTTCTCGCTTTGGAATTTTTCTAACGAGCTCGTAGCACGAACAGCGGTAAACTGGTATACACCATGAAGCATCGTCGTTGCGTTCCATGGCGGTTGGAAACTTGGGAAAACGGCAGTTTCGATCGAGCGAAATCACGACCGACCGAACGAACGAACGAACGATTAAACGTTCCCATATGGAATTTCAATCGGCTGGAACACGAGAATCGGACAAAACAATCGTTGCTTCGTCCTGGTATACGTGTACCTATGTGTGTATGTGAGTATGCGAGAAAGAGGAACGCAGGAGTCCCGGCCAAATTATCCAAACAGAGAGCGCGCGGCTCACCCTTTGGGATCGATACCATGCGCGCGCGCTCTCCTATAACGCACCAACACACAGCTATATATAGCCATCGACTTACTCTCTACCACCAGCATGTATTTATGTTTTCAGATAATTCCGAAATGACGAATACCATGGTGGACTCATGGGTATGCTTCGAAGCTTGTTTCTAGTATCGGTCTAACAACAGTTACGTCATTATCCAAAGGTTCCTCAATCATAACGAATCCTTTAACATTATCTTGGAGAGGGAACAAGAAGCTAATGACAATAAAAGTCTATGCAAAACAATGAAAGAGCTAAAGAAAGAAACGAAATACTGTCGAAGTATTTTTACATCATTGAGTTTTTGGAGTGCCAACATAGTTGTGTTCGCGAACGTTATCTACATCTTACCATATCTTATCGTTATACTGATTTATTCGACGGTCTCCGGGCTACGTAAACGCGCTTACGATAGTGCGGTCCTCTGTTACAACGTTTCGCAGGTCGTCTTAAACTCTATCCTCATCGCCGTCGGGTGGTCCTTACTCTGTCGTGTCAGTCTCTACTTCTCAGTGTACACTATCTCCTGTTCGGCCTTGATGTTTCTATCGATATCTTCCACCTTCTGGCTCTTCGTCATTTGCATCGACATGACCCTGGTCATCACCAGACTCCGTTGGACGCCACCATCCGATCCCAAACAGCAACGAGCTCAAGAAAGACGAAAGTTCCTGTTTGGGTTTGGGTATATCCTTCGTGCCGACGGCTATTGCTTGTATCGTCGAATTATCGCCTTTAGTACCAAAGAGCTAGCCTATCAAGCCAAATTTTAAAAACTTTTCCAACGGTCCCAATATCGCTGTCATCGTCTACGTCGCAACTATACCTATGCTTATTTGTCTGATGAACAGCATATTATTCATTTATACAACTTACAAGATAATCATCATTAAAAAGTCCACTGTGATCGCGAGGAAGACAACGATTAAAGCCAACGAATCCTATTTTATGTTTCTGAAGCTTTACTTTCTAATGAATTCACCATGGATTACCAGTGCTCTTGGTGCCATCTACACCGAACTTTGGGTGTTTAAGTTTTTTAGAATGATCCAACCGATCCTGATGCTGATCGTTATATTTCCAAAAGATTCATTCAGGAATACTTTTCATAGGTGTCCTTTCTTTAAATGTAAATCAATTACTCATAACGAAGAGAATGTGGAAATATAGTAGTACCGTTTCTCTTCCACTGTAAGAGATAATCTTGAACATGTCTCACGTTCTTTCATTCATTAAAAAATTAACAAGGCTGTAACGATTCGTGGTAAATAATTCTGGTGATTTATAATACAATTATAGATAAAAATCACTTTTCGGGTGATCCCTTTTTCTAGTGACTCGGTAACAATACTCTCTACATTACCGATCATTCTCAAATAATGTACAATGACTTTTTAAATTATTATTAACAATAATTATCTCAATAACACGCAATAACAAATTCCACTTCGATCGTTTGGTAAGACCATTAACACGCACGAACGATGATCCATTTCGTTACGATTCCGCTGTTTGTTAAAGATAACCAAACGCAATTAAATTGATTGCACGAATTAATAATATCAGTATAATTATTATTCGGACAGTATGCTACGTTAACTACATAAAGACGAATTATAAATTACTAACTAATTATACGACTTATTGAATATTTATTGTAAAAGATTGACGTTCGTTAATCCGATCTAATTCGTTAATATAATTCGACGAACATCATGAAGAAAAGAATGATACGTATGTAATGTCTATGTCTGGTATCTGTCTATGAACAAAAATACATATATGAATATTTATAAAAGATCGATTCGTAAAAGAGAAATATATAAATGCGACTTACGATTAGACTTTTCGCTTTCAGATTTTAACGAGAACGAATAAATCTATCGAAGAAATATATTATTACTTCTTAGTAGGGTTTAGATCATTTATCATGTCCTCCGCGAAAGGAAGCAAAAGAATCGTCGAATCGGAACGGGCATCGTACGATGACGAATGACCGTTTAATGCAATAAATGATACACGATGATTAGGATAAGAGCCGGCAATTATAAAGAATCGTTCCTGAGAGTGATGGAACGCGTTCCGCAGCGTGTTACACGGGCGAATGCGTCGGGACATGAGGGACAGACTACTAAACATTCGCGGTCATTGCGGTCGTTACAGTTACCGTAAAAGAGAAACTCAAGCGACTTACTATTTCAACAACGTCTTAACTTCAAGTCTCACTTGAGTTTCTAGAAACATATTAAACCTCATAAGAAAACGAAAGAAAGAAAAATTTTCATCTTTCCTTTTTTTCCTTTTCTTTGTTTTTTTTTTTTTCGATTAAGATCATTTTCTTTCGTTAAAAATTATTTTATTTTCGTATGAAAGAATATACATATATATCCTCTCGTATTTACTTTATTACTTTTTGTATGTATAATAATTATACCATTAATTTTTTTTCATCGAGTAAATATAAACTCTTTCTCTCTGTTCGAATAAAGGAAAAAACAAAAAGAACAGTTCTATTGCCCACAAATTAATTTTTTTTCTTTCTTCCTTTTGTTCTTATAAGAAAAAAAAATCTTTTCTCGCTCTTTCGACAGAAAAGTAAGCTTTGCCTTGTATTCTTTAAGATACCAGTCCACGTCTCTCGCCTTGAAATCATTGCATATACAAACACATGGTTAACGTGAGAAAACATAAGAAGATTACAATTTTATAAGAACTAAAGTGTGTGTGTGTGTGTGTGTGTGTAAAAAGAGAGATAAAGATAGAATCCTCCGGTGTCGAGTCTAGAAGAAGAACAAAGGTTACTCTATCCTTCCCGTCGGTCGTCTAGCACGCGCGTTGAATCCTCGAAGAAATAGAGAAGTCGAGAAATCTTCTTGGTGCAAGGTGTCTCGCCCCCGTTTGCGTTCTCAATCGCTTCCTTGGTTCGGAAATGGACGTACGGTGCCAAGCGACGTGGCTTTTATCGGAAGAATCAGTCTCCACCTCCTTCTTTCTCTCCCTCCCATCACTTTGGTATCGTTCTTCACGAATACCCTTTGCAATGGTCATTTATGCATATATACACGAGTACGTACCAATGACTACATACATATACATATACATATATATATTTCTATATATGTATGTATGTATATATATATATATATATATATATATGTATGTATGTATACTGTGCTTTTACCTGAGAGATCAGCCGAGTGTTTGTGAAACCAGCCGAGCTAAAGTTACGAAGAGCGTTCTTAGCAACTCCGTTACTGCTTCTTAAATTACCACTCGAATTACTTGACCTACATGTATCGGCCGTGCGAGCTGCTAACCACCCTTCTCTCTCTCTCTCTCTCTCTCCCTTTCTCTTTTTCGTTCTTTATTTCTTTATCTCTTTCTCTCTTTCTTTCTCCATCTTGATCTCGATCCTGATCTCTAGCTATAACACTATGCCGAACGTCCTCGCAAACCGACGAAAGATTTTATTACCAAATGTTGCAATGATATCGATTATTACCTTACACATCGTCATCACTAGATCCCTAATCATCATCCTCTTACGATGAACGGCTCACCATATCTCTTGTCCTCTATGTGTGCAACTTTAATTGGGTTACCGAGTTGCTGTAACCTTCGCTTACAGTTTAACTATACACGAATTTTCACTCTGATACCTTTCCTTTATTTCCATCGATAATTTTCAGGATAATCAATCATATTTCTCGTTACGTTAATTAAAAAGTTCGTTTGTGAATTCAGCCACTTTTTTCATTTATATCAGAATATTAAAAATAAATAAAGAAAATAAACTAAAAAAATGAAGAGGAATGATAAAGAATTATTCCTTTTTTTCATTTTGAGTCTTTTGAGAATTTTAGCGAGATTCATAATATTTTCCACGATTATAGTGACAACCGAAAATTCTCATGAAATTGTCCCTAAAACGTTTGAAGAAACATAAATATTAAAATAGATAGAAAAATGAGATAATAGACACAGTATAAAAAGATTATTCATATCTCTTGGCTTATTAAGTACGATATTTTTACATTTTTCATTTCGCAATATCATTCTATTTACTACATATATGTACATCTGTTACATCTGAGATCCAGGTCGTGAATTCGAATCAGATTGAAAAGGTAATACGTGAAAAGCTTCCACTCGACATTCCTACTGGGAACGAACGTACTTTTCCAAATTAATACGATATTATCAAGATCCTGTAAATAGCAATATTGTAGTGGATCAATCATATAGAGTAAAATGAAAGAGTACAAAATTGATAATCACGCATCGCTTCATTAAGAAGAGCTTAAGCTTTAATAATTGATTTTGATGGTTTAATAACGAACAAATGGATTTGCCCTTTTTACGTATTCTTTCCCTGACAACCTAGTTCCCTTTCGAATTTAATTTTCACCAAATCCATCTAGGTACAAAGTAGGTCGTTTCCAACAAATTTGGACCATTCTTTACAAGATAACGTTTTTCAAACTTTATGAAACCGACCTAGATCAAGAATAAGATTTCTATGATGATTATGATCCAATATGCACATAAGTCACCTTTTATACATATTTATCTGTTCATAAAGTATTATTTTTATTAATGTCCATATTTTTCATTTATGTGAATCTATTACATCGGCTTTCTAAAAAGTTAAAATAAAATTTATATTGTTAAAATGATCTATCGAGAATTAACATGAATAATGAAAAGGTAATATAACACTTTTTATCTTGTATCGTCAAAATATTCTGATCGCAAGGAATAATGCTTCAATATGTAAAAAAAAAAAAAAAGAAATAAGAAGAAAAAACGAGGCAAGAAAAGAAGAGGATCAATCTGCGAGAGAATTCTCGAACTTTCTTGAAATTCTTTGTCAAGATCAAATCACGGGCCCTTCCGAACAAGTCGCACGAGTACGGAATACATAGGACGGATGTCCACGCACGATCGCACAGTCCTACGAAATCACCCAAGTACGAGTGCAGTCACGCGTGTGCGTCTACGCGAACACAAAGAAAATACGTATGACGAAGAAAATATTGAGAGCGGGGACAACCGATGCCGATTGGTATAAAGTCTGCTCGCTCGGTCCTTCTTAGCACGCAGTCTTCGGGGCAGCAACCAGCACAAACGTCTAGACTCCAATTACCATGGATTTCAAAGTAATCCAGCGTTACTAATTAATCCATTTCTTTCATTCTATATCTTAAGATATCTCTGACCAAACCTGCATGAATTTTTGTCTAGTTAAAGAAAAGAAAAAAAAAAAGAATAACAAGATTAAAAATCAGATAAAAACATGATGTAATCTTTCAAATATCAACCATATGTTTAACCCGTATCTGTTTCCTTTTTATTCTCAGACTTTTGGTTTTTTTACGACTCTTCTGGCAGCCTGTCACGGAGGTATTCTGCCTGGAGCAACCACAGCAGTGGGACTTGCTGCTGCACCAGCGGCGGTTCTTCGAACAGAAAATTACGATCCCAATCCTCAATATAGTTTTAGCTACAGCGTCGCCGATGGACTTACTGGTAACTTTTCATAGAATTCGTATTTTATTCACAATTGGCATAATATATTTACTCGAATTTTAATTTATTTTTATCATAACTTATATCATCTAAGGTGACAACAAGGCTCAAGAAGAAACACGCAGTGGCGACGTCGTCCAGGGTAGTTACAGTCTGATCGAACCAGATGGTTCTCGACGAATTGTCTCGTATGCCGCTGATCCGATCAACGGATTCAATGCCGTCGTACAGAAGGACCCTAGCGTAACGGTAACGAAAGCTGCCGTAGCTGCACCAGTTGCACCGGTCGCTGCTGTAGCTGCTGCTCGACCTGCTGTGGCAGTCGCAGCACCCCAACTTCTTGCTCGTCCTGGTCCAGTCCTTGCAGCTGCCACAGCACCAGCCGCAGTAGCCCTTCGTCCTCAGGTAAATTATACTTGATCATATACTTCCAAATTAGTCAATTGTTCATCTACTTTTTTATATGAGTACACCTGACAATATTCCAATTGATTAGTTCATCAAATTTGAATAATTAAAAAATACAAATCTAAATATTCAGATATCTAAACGATATATATATATATATATATATATATATATATATATATATATATATAACGTTTATATTAACAAGTAAAAGTAAGAAAACTCGAGTAGTCCGATGCCTAATTATCTGAACATAAATTACATTAGATTCTTTATAAATAAAGGGTAATCAAAGATACACAGAGCGTTCATATATCTGAATATTCAGTCATTTCTGTCCAAAATTCGTTAAAAATTATACTCGATATCACTTTAAATCATAATCTATAATTAAATCTTCTTAAAACAAAAAATTAGCATAACACAATCTCCATATTAAAATGATTATCTATAATAACGATTGATCTCTAGATTGCTCTTGGCGCACCCTTGCTTCGATCATCTCTGGTTGCTAGCTCTGGCCTGACAGCGCCTAATTTACTGACCACGAATCTTGGGCTTGGACTTGGACTGAGGGCAGGATCGCTCTATGGTACGCAAGCTCTTCTAGCGGGTACTTACGGAGCCGGTGGTATTGTGAAGGTTCATTAGACCAGATAGCTCCTCGTTCGGCTCGGATTAGCTCGACGACACGATCATGTCTCGCTCCCACCCGCACTGTTGTTGTTATTGTACCGTTCGCTCTTTGTGTCTTTACTCGCGACGTGATTCCGCAAGAATTTCTCTCTTTCCTCCTTTTTCTCCGGCAAAGACGCAAAAACTTCTTTAATAATCGTATTTTACATATTTATATACTACGATCATCGATTTCTCGTAAAACAACGAGTCACCTCAGAGCGCAATTGTTTTCACATCTCGTTAACCACCATCACCATCAACAACATAACTTGTCTACCGATCATGAAATTTCTCTATTCACCAAAGTCTACCGAATTCATCAAGTCTTTACTTCGACCTGATCCCTCAGACTGTCGTCCATCGAAATAATCTTGATAAATCCTCGAAGGACTAAACCCCACGATCTACTTAAGATCTGCTCCTATGATCGAAGGATTCTCATCGGAATTTTGAATCGTTGTTTGCTTTTTTTGTTTTTGTTTTGTTCGTTTCTTATTTCTTTTAAACGTGAGGTGGCAAAAAGTGAAAGTGATCATGGCCGAAGGATCAAGAGTATTCTTTCGTTGTCCTTTCGACCAATAGAAAGATCTCGATGCTCAGTGATAGCGTTTGATCGGTTATTTTGGATCCTCGAAATTTACGAAGTCGAGCGTCGCGCCGAAGGAGGAGGAGGAAGACCAATTGGATTCGTTGCACGTATTTACTATAAATACACGTACATTAAATATATACATATATATATATATATATATATATATACACACATACGTACGTACATATTATACGTAACATAAATATATATATGTATATCATGTATATGTGTATATATATGAAAGTATCAGCCGGTATGAATCTTTGGTTATACGATATTCTGTGACACGTAACGTTTGCGTCTCAACGCGTATCTTTCCTTCTGCGTTTATCGGCTCTTCGAAAGTTTACCAGGGAGATCGAGAGAATTCTATGTCGAATCAGCCGAATTTAATATCTATCTTTTTTGCATTATTCCGTCAAAGGTCGTCCAACCACCAACCACTACTACTACTACTACTAGTACTACTACTACTACTACTACTACTACTACTACTACTATTACTACTATTACTACTATTACTACTACTACTACTACTATTACTACTATTACTACTACTACTACTACTACTACTACTACTACTACTATAACTATTACTACTACTACTACTACTACTACTACCACCACCAACGCCACCACCTCTACCACCATCACATTTATCGTTTTGCACACGTCCGTCTTCTATTTTTCGTTTTAATGAATTTTTGTTTGTTTGTTTGTTTCTGTTCATTCTTGCATTACCTACTTCCTGTGTATGTCTTTTTTTCTCCTTTCTCGTTCGTCATTTCTTGCTTCTCTCAATACACGATTTCTCTCGTGAAACATTAAAAGCCGTGATAATAAATATGTGTTCCTAACTCGATCTTGATTATCTAAGTTAAAATCGTGTTAAATTTTTCTAATTACTATTCAATCGTCCCACAGTCTTCGCTCCTCAACAAGCCTCTGAAACACCACTACAAAAACAACTTAACATATACTTGTAATAATCCTCATTCTTTTAAGCATAAGAGAGCCGTTTAATGTATCACGACACATACGCGGCACGGATTATATATACCAGTTGTGTGAACCTTGAAATAAAAAGATAAGTTTTCACGCAAACTATAATTTTAAATGATTCTGCGATCCTACCTTCTTTTAATCTGGCAACTTTTCGACGAAACAAACTTGACTTCGAAACTCGTATGATTTTTTTCTTCTTGTTTATTCGCCAATGTACGGGGAGTACTCCGTTCAAAGCGGACGTCCAAATCGTTTTTGCACTTTTCCGGTTTTAAATAAATAAATAATGCTCCCCCGAAATGTGTCACCAAACTCGAACTTGATATTTTATCGTTCGTCCGTTTAACGATTCTATTAACTACTACGTGATTTTCCTTACTCGTTTTCTTTTTCTTTTCTTTTCAATAAAACAGTCGACGACAATCCTCAATGAAGCGTCCTTTTGTCAGAGAAAATATGAATATAAGAAAAAACAAGTCCACAATTAATCGCGAATGATCCTTTTGTGTCATTCGTTAATAAAACAATACCAATTTCTCGTGTAGAAATAGGATATAAACTTGATTAGTAGTGTCGCTTGAAAAATGTGAAAATAGTAGTGATCAAAATAAAACGGAACACTGAAGAATATTGCGAAACAAATTTACACGGAAGTCAACGACTCGCCATTGTTGCAAGAATCGCCGCCATATCAAGCAAATAAATTTTATCCGTTATTGTGAAAACATAAACGAACGTTGTTCGTGCACACATACATATACACACAAGTACACACACGTAAACGTATATACGTACAATGAATACATGTTTCTCGCAAGATTTACTCCTACAACAAACGTTTACAGAAAGATCAACTTTTGTCAACGACGACTTCCTCGAACGCAAATGCTGCCTTGCAGAACGGATAGAAGACACCGAAAGAAACCTATTCGTTGCTCCTTTTTCAGTCAGAGTTTATTCAAAAGGGAGAACTATGTTCCTATCGTAGCGATTACCCTTATACCTTTTCGTAAACGCAGCCAGTGTTCCGTATTACAGTGTGTGTAATACACGCAGCTGCATTTACAAGAGAAGGGAAGAAGAATTTCTCTTTCTCTTCCTCTCTTCCTCTCTCTCTCTCTCTCTCTCTCTCTCTCTCTCTCTCTCTCTCTTACTGTTTTGTATGATGAGAAACAGAGAGATACAGACAGAGAGCAGCTATAGGTACAATGACTCTGCTTCCCCTTGTTTAAACAGGCCCCACAATGAGGGAAATCCTACTCGACTCGGCTCGACGAACGGGAATATATTCGAGATTTTCGGCTGGCGCACGTGCGCCTAAGGGACAGAAATTACTGCTATTTTTTTGCCACGTCGTACGTTTCCTGTAAAACCCTTCCGTTCGTTCTCTCAAATGCCGGTGGCACTCTACAAGAGTATCACAAGATGGCGACGAGGATAAATTTTCTTTCTTTCTGTCTTTCTTTCTCTCTCTCTCTCTCTCTCTCTCTCTCTCTCTCTCTCTCTCTCTCTCTCACTCTCTATTTCTCTTTTAGTTCTTGTTTCTTTTTCTTTTACAATAGCAATGCACTTTCCGAAGATATCTTGATCTGATGATTCTTCTAACGATCCGGTTGATACTATAATACGCTCAAGAGTAGCACGTTTAATGCTTACGTAAGTACATACGCAATAAACGTAAGCTATACATAGTAGATATTCAACTTGCACCCTTCATAGTAAGGGAAGAAGGCTTTCTAGTTCTATTTTGTACTCCATTCCCCACCTTCTAAAAATTAAGGGTCGCGCTTTGGAAATCACACATGAGAAATAAGTTTCTACGTGAGTGTACACGAACTTGTTGCTAATCGAAGCTAACATTTGTCATACGATTACTGAGCATTTGCTTTGAAAGAATTTTCTCGATGAAGCGTAACTTGCCATTAAAAGAACGAATAAATATCTTTCGGATGTTACGAGGGAGTTGAACACTTTTTTTTGACAACGTTTATCTTTTATCATAACGAAAGATTGTAAAAGTAAGTAATAAATTTACGTGTTACGTACTGAAAAAAATCAAATACTATAACGATAGTGAAGTTTGAAAGGTGGATCCATTACGAATAGACAATGACATAGTAGTAATGTAAATACTTATACGCATTAAGTACAACTATAAATCTCGATCGATTTTATTCTAGTATCGTCGAAAAGTCACGAAAGCGACGTAACTTTAAATCATAATTATTTGTAAAACTATAATAATTCATCGAACATCGACTTTTATATCCGTCCACAGATTTTTTCCCCTATTCTCATTTTTCTTCTTTCTTCTTTCTCTTTCTGTTCGATAGATTATTCATTGCGACGAAGAAACGAGAAAACTATGCGTAAAGAGCTACGTACGACGTTGCACTGTATACTAGAGAGTCAAGGACGAATAATAAGAAGAATAGCTGAAGGTGCTTCTTTCCTTGGAAGAAGATTGTGGGAAAAATGCACCTCGAACGAACGTTTTCAAAAGATGACAACCAATGCGCGACGATATTTGAATTCTTCCTATCGACGATTGCCTTACTTCAAGCAGATATATATTTGAGGAGTATGATGCATCACTGACGAGGAATGACGGATTTGCCTTTTTAACGCCCTCGTATTATAATACAACTCAAAAATAGGGATTGCTCGTTAAATCTACCGAATATATTCCATATATTCTATTTCGCGATTGATTTCGATCTCTACTAAAGCTTTTGACAATAATCAAAAAGAAATTATATCGCGACATAAAATTTTCGCGTTTAAAATTTTTGATACATTCTTCAGCGGATTTCCGCAAAACAACTCGTTAACACGTTTCCTGCCAGACCGTTTTTTGAAGACTTCCCGTTCAAGCCCGCGTATGCGCCCCACGCTTTACATTTGTATTATTTTATTTATTTTTTTTCCACTCGCAGAAATTCTAGGAAAACGCCGTAGGATTGCACGAGAAATTCTTTCTGAAGATTCTTCAGACAGTTCAGAGGAAATCATAACTTTTCATCGCCTTTCCACACGCGGCACTCGCATTTAAAAAATTCTTCGTTTACAATGATAATACTAAATGGCTTGAACGGAAAGTTCAGCGTGGGCGTATACGCCCCACGCGGCAGGGAACGTGTTAACTTTCCCTTATTATTTTTATTTTATTAACAGTTAAATTAATGATAAAAAAATTAATTGTAATAAATTATTTGAGAACAATTTCATCGTGTTTGAACCTACTAAAGATTAACTAGATTGTTTGGTATGATAAACCATCTTCAAGACCATGTAGCATTGTAAGTTGACCGAGGTTATTGGTTTCTATTAAAAAGTTATGCGTTCTATGGAATCTCTTCAATACGCTCCTGAAATATAGGTCAAAAACAATTTTGGAACATCCTATATATCACATTTGAAAATCTCTTTATATACATGTACATAAATACCTATGTACATACATGATATGTAATAGTTCTTGTAAATATCCCATAAAACTATGTAAATAACTTTTTGTTGAGGAAAGAAAACGTGCCTATAATGATGGTTCGTCTTTCTTCTCTAAATATGGCGCTGAACGTTGCGAGCTCGGTGCTCCGTCGGTAACACGAACGAACGTACTAAAGTTCCAATCAATAAAGGTGCCGAATTATAAACATGTTTTAATAGTGTCTCTAACAACTTGTTATCCTGAAATAAATAAAAATATTTAATCATTTAATGATTCAATCTTCTGTGCAATCAATTATTTTCCAATTACATAATTATATTACCGACTCTTCTGTAAATTTCGAAAGTAATTCACGTTGCAACCGTTGAGCAACTGATGTCGTTAGGTTACGCATAATACAATACAAGCTCTCTCTCTCTCTCTCTCTCTCTCTCTCTCTCTCTCTCTCTCTGCTTTTAAGAATAGTAATTTTTAAAGATTCTCCAAAGATATTGTATAAGAAAAAAGCAAGATTCATTTTCTGACATTTTATTTTTATTAATACAATTTATATTTCGTTTGAGAATAATATACATATGACTTACGTAACTTCTACATTCAAAATGCACCAATCGAAAATACGTATGAAAATAAACGTTCCTCTATTGGTCGATCTTGAGAACGAATACGGACGTTTTATATTCTGAAAAAAAATAGTCTTTTGTAATGTAGCGATATATATCTACTAACACATATTATCTAATAAAAATGTCTTATTTCTAGTTCAATGCACTCAAAATTTATCGAAATCAGTTTCCCACTATTCCAATTATCAATGAGATCAAAATGGCATCTTCTAACTTTATCGAGTTCGAATGATCGATTATATTCGAGTTAATCGATTGATTTCATTGGCCGTGAACAAGTGCGACTTATAGCTTCGTTTCCGAAATAAACGCGTGTTATGATACTTGCAGGAGCCATCGGAATGCAGATTATGAATCTCCATCGTGTGTATTGTGCTCGTGTAGACTGTGTTTCTCTGTAGTGGTATATCTCGTTCGGCAATGAAAACAAAAGAAGCAAATGGCATCAACATGATTGATAGTGAAAAAGTGATATTCGCGGATATTTCTTTTATGTACCGTCATATGAACGGTTTATGGACGTAGGTGGTACACATTGCCATAAAAAAGAAAGAAAAGGAAGAAAAAAAAATAAAAAGAGAGAAGAACCGGTGTGACGACTTTCGGATTGTCTGTTTTTGTGGTATTAAAAAGAAAAGAAAGGAAAAGGTAGAGAGAGAGAAAGAGAGAGAGAAACGGTCATAAAAAAAGGATTAGTTACGATTGTATTGCGGCGCACGCGTATAACATATACACATACGTGATTTTCCGTAAATTAGCCGCATATATGACTATATGTTACGGGAGATACACCGTAGAAACGATATGTAAGAAAATTTAAGAGACTTTACTTTAAGCGGTGTGTAACCATCGTTTTTCGGTTGGTGCTGTTTACATATATATTTTTCTTATTTTAACGAAACACAAAAGATTGAAAAAATGTTAAATCAAGCGGTCGTCGAGGCTCTATATTCAGCTACTTACATTGAAAATTATTTGGACTGTGTCGAAAATCTTCCTAACGATTTGCAAGACACGTTTCACGTCTTCGCGAATTAGATGCCACTTGTCAAAGTAAGTTTAATTAACGTTATTTCAAATTCGTCGATTCTAAAACGTAAAAATTGTTTCTTTCCTTTTTTCTAATGATTTTACTTGTACGTAAGAAAAAAAAATATTTGTACTGTTTATATCCGAGAAGAATGCACGAGCAATAATTATTAATGAAAAAGATACAATACTCTTCATGTCTATTTATAATTTTCTTTTATTTTTTTTTTTTTTATTTTTATTCAAAATTAGCGTACTTGCGAGAAGTAGACCAACATCAGGAAGCACTGAGGAATGATATTGACTTATCCGTAAGAAGAAGAGCACTTTTGAGAGTACAACAGGCACTTATTGCGGCTCAAGAAATTGGAGATGAGAAATTAC
This sequence comes from Dolichovespula saxonica, assembly GCA_911387935.1. NCBI lineage: Eukaryota > Metazoa > Arthropoda > Insecta > Hymenoptera > Vespidae > Dolichovespula > Dolichovespula saxonica. The sequence continues at coordinate 22,475 of CAJVQX010000051.1, forward strand.
AAATAGTGCAGCAGGTTCAAGATTTGATAGAGAATAAATCTAGACAGCTTGATGTAGATTACCATAATCTAGGTATGCTATATAATAGAGTGTATGCATGTTAAGTTGTTATCTTATTTTTTGTACAAACTTTCTTACGAGTTAACTATAGGTATGTTCGACAATATTTAGCTAATAATGATGTTATATCCTTTTTAGATTTTGGTAAAGAACAAGAGAATTGTGAATCTAATCGTGAATCAAATTCGAATATTAATTCCAATTCTTCTACGAATGCAAATAATGCAGAACGTTTACCAAAACGAGCTAGAAGAACAAGAACAGAGACACTGGTTGAATCTGGACATGCTATGGATATGATTGTAGTATCTGAAACAAGATCCAATTCTTTATCGAATACAAGTAATGGTAATCAAAAAAAGACTACGACTGCAAATACAGGTAAAAAGAAGAAAAGGAAGTCTAGGCAAGGTAACCAACATAATCAACATAGGGAGGATACTCCACCACCATTGGAAGATGATCTTGCGATAGATCCAGATGAGCCAACATATTGTCTTTGTGATCAAATTTCATACGGAGAAATGATACTTTGTGATAATGATTTATGTCCAATAGAGTGGTTCCACTTCTCTTGTGTGTCACTTAGTACAAAACCAAAAGGGAAATGGTTTTGTCCAAAGTGTCGAGGAGATCGTCCAAACGTTATGAAACCAAAAGCACAATTTTTGAAAGAACTTGAAAGGTACAATAAAGAGAAAGAAGAAAAATCGTAGCAGACCAAGTATGGTTAAAATTTTAAGGATTTAAAAGATTTGGTGTAAAACAATATTGAATATAATTAGAATTTCACTTCAATCTATGATTGTATACATAAAATTTAAATATTTAGAATCTAATTAAATCAAGTGAATTGTATTAAATTATGACACTGATAATGAAAATGATTATTGTATATAATGATACTTTATAGTTTGACTAAACCAGTGATATTGGGTTACATCCAAAGATTAAAGCCGGCTAAAACAGAGTCTCGTATAAAAAAAAAAAAAAAGAAATAGTATATAGAAAATATTCGTAATATAACTCTATACGTTATTTGCATAAATAGTATTACACACTTAATATAATAATTCTTAAAGATTAAAAAGGACGAAACGTGAAAACTCCTAGATGTAGTTTCTTAATAGGAAATTCTTAGATACAAAAAATATATCATATAAGAACAATCGTTTAAGCAAAATATCTCCATATTAGCGAAATAATAAATTTATAAAAATTGCAATTTATAATTTTAATAGCTTTTGTGACATGGAAGGGATGTTCTCAACAGTTTTCTCCTAAAATTGTAATATAATCCAGAGTTTTTGTTATTTTAAACTTCTTATGTATCTTAATATTTATCGAAAATACGTTATTTTTCTTCTTATATATTAATAAATAAAAATTAATTATAATGTTATGTACATCAAAACATAAATGAAATGAGCAAGAGTCTCGTAATTTATATATTCATTGCATTTTTTCTTAATCGATTAATATATAATTTTACATAAAATATAAGATCAAGTATAAGTAACATAATATATTTCAGAATTTATAGAAGAAAACAAGGTTATATTATATAAAAGTTAATTACATTGTTAAATTGCATATGATAAATTATAGAAAGTGAGTCTCTTATGGTTTATCTCAAATTTATATTATTCATTTAATTTTATTAAGATGGGATTCAATTTGCAACAACAAAATAAAACAAAAGACAAATGTATATAAATCAAAACTAAATATGTGAAGACTTGTTTTTCAATGACTTCAAGCATAATATTTTATTATAATTTTTAAACAAAACATTTTAAATACAAATTCAAATTATGCTTTTT
>CAJVQX010000052.1:0-25699 GCA_911387935.1 Dolichovespula saxonica
TCACGCTTAAAAAAAAAAAAAATGAACATTTCCAAACGAATATTATTAACTTTTTTTTTTGTTTCCATTTATAGATCGTTCAAACAGCATTGTCGGAGACGCAAGATCCCGAGGATATATCAGTAACCGTAAAAGCATTCATGACGGCCGATTTGCCAAATGAGTTAATAGAACTTCTCGAAAAGATAGTACTCGATAGCAGCGTATTCAGTGATCATCGTAATTTACAGAATCTATTGATTTTGACGGCGATAAAGGCCGATCGCACCCGCGTCATGGAATATATCAATCGTTTAGATAATTATGACGCACCTGACATCGCCAATATAGCCATTAATAATGAACTTTACGAGGAGGCATTCGCGATATTCAAGAAATTCGACGTCAATACATCGGCCATACAAGTTCTCATTGAACAAGTAAACATCTCGATAGAGCTTACGAATTCGCCGAGAGGTAAATGGGTCCACCAAGTGATATCCAATAATGCGAATTTCTTTTTAACGAAAAGAACAAAAGAAAAACAAAAATTAAAATTATTATACGAACGTATTATTAAATTACAATTAATTTCAATTTTTTTTTTTCTTTTTCTTCTCCATAATTACAGATGTAACGAACCAGCGGTATGGTCACAATTGGCTAGAGCGCAATTACAACAGGGTTTGGTCAAAGAGGCTATTGACAGTTTTATCAAAGCCGACGATCCGTCGGCATACGTTGACGTCGTAGAAACTGCCCATCGTACCTCCCATTGGGAAGATTGGTTCGCTATTTACAAATGGCGCGTAAAAAGGCACGCGAATCCTTCATAGAAAGCGAATTGATTTATGCCTACGCGCGTACCAACAGACTTGCCGATTTGGAAGAATTTATTTCTGGGCCTAATCATGCCGACATACAAAAGGTATTATACATTTATTACATCCAATCGTAAATATATTCGATCATTATTATTATTATTATTATTGTTGTTGTTGTTGTTCGTTACGATTTAATTGTTCGATTTAATATTTCTTTTATAATATATATTTTTCTTATAAATAGATCGGCGATCGATGCTTCGAAGATAAATGTACGAGGCGGCAAAACTTTTGTACAACAATGTATCTAATTTCGCACGATTGGCCATAACGTTGGTCCACTTGAAGGAATTTCAAGGGGCCGTGGGACAGTGCCAGGAAGGCAAACTCCACGCGCACCTGGAAGGAAGTTTGTTTCGCCTGCGTCGACAGCGGGGAGTTCAGATTGGCGCAGATGTGCGGCCTACACATTGTTGTGCATGCCGACGAGCTGGAGGATTTGATTAATTATTATCAGGACAGGGGTCATTTTGAGGAATTGATTAATCTTTTGGAAGCGGCCTTGGGATTGGAAAGAGCGCACATGGGAATGTTCACCGAACTGGCCATATTGTATAGCAAGTACAAACCTCAAAGGATGAGGGAACATCTTGAACTATTTTGGTCGCGCGTTAATATACCTAAGGTATTAAAAAAAAAAAGGTTTACGTATAACTGAGAAAATTTTCCTATTGATTGTTATCGAATGACGACGGCGTACACCGATAACATTTTCTTTTCTTCCTTTTTTTTTTTTATTTTGCTTTATTAATTTTTTTTGCAGGTTCTTCGTGCGGCCGAACAAGCACATTTATGGGCGGAGCTTGTATTTTTGTATGATAAATACGAGGAATATGACAATGCGGTATTAGCGATGATGCAGCATCCAACTGAAGCTTGGCGGGAGGGACACTTCAAGGATGTAATAACTAAAGTGGCAAACGTTGAACTATATTACAAAGCTATACAATTTTATGTTGAGTATAAGCCGTTGCTGTTAAACGATATACTTCTCGTACTCGCTCCAAGAATGGATCACACAAGGGCGGTCGCATATTTCACAAGGACCGGACATTTGCAATTGGTTAAGCCATATTTGAGATCGGTTCAAGCGCTCAATAATAAAGCCATTAACGAGGCATTAAATGGGTTATTAATTGACGAAGAGGATTATCAGGGCCTGAGAACGTCGATAGACGCGTTCGATAATTTTGATAATATTGCGTTGGCGCAACAATTGGAAAAGCATGAATTAATTGAGTTCAGAAGAATCGCTGCGTATTTGTACAAGGGAAATAATCGATGGAAACAATCCGTCGAGCTTTGTAAAAAAGATAGATTGTTCAGGTGAGTGTCAATGCGGCGTTAGTTCACGCACGCACACACCAACAAAGAATGAAAGAAAAAAGAAAAGAAGAAATTAAAATCGAATTATAAACTTACGCTGCTGCTCTTTTTATTTGCTGCAATTAATTCAATATAAATTCTTCTTTCATTTTTTTTTCTCTCAAGGACATTTATATATATATATATCTTCTATATACATTTTTAATCGTTTTTTTTTCTCTCTTTTTTTTTTTTTTAATTTTTTTCCCCTCTCCTCTTGCATTAATAAGGGATGCTATGGAGTACGCCGCAGAATCTCGAGATGCAGAAGTTGCCGAGGCACTATTAGAATGGTTCTTGGAAAGGGGTTCAAAAGACTGTTTCGCAGCATGTTTATTCCATTGTTACGATTTGCTTCATCCAGATGTTATCTTAGAATTAGCGTGGAGACATCGTATATTATCTTTCGCCATGCCATATCTTATTCAAGTAGCACGCGAATATATTACTAAGGTAAAGGTAAATTTATAAATTTTATTACAACATATTCACGTTTTTTTCTCATTCTTTTTTTTTTTTTTTTTTTTTTTTTTTTTCTCAAAAATCTGATAATTTGATAACGTGTTATGTAGGTCGATAAGTTGGAAGAGGCAGAGAGTCGTCGAATTGAAGAAACTGATCATCAGGAACATAAACCTATGATCATGCGTAAGTATTGGACAAATCATATTTATAAAAATGTATAGAACAAGTGCCTCTCCTACCCTCACCCCCTCCCACCCTCTCTTTAGTGACGCGCGACATCGTTATTATTATAACATTTTGATAATCATTAATGTTTCATCATATTTGTTTTTTCTTTTTTTTCTTTAGCGGAGCCTCAATTGATGCTAACTGCAGGACCTGGCATGATGGCACCCGGTTATGCACCTCAAAATGTATATGCAACACCTCCACAAAGTGTGTACGCACCCCCTGCAGCTGCTTATCAAGGGTATGGTATGTGAGATATACTATGCAATGTATCAAACAAAGCAGATCAACAAAGTCTACTTTTCTATAAAATTTAGGTAAAACAAGATTATTTTATTAGATTGTAGTCAATAATTAATTGCCGAAGGCAGGAGGAAGGACAAAAAGAGAGAGAGAGAGAGAGAGAGAGAGAGAGACATAGAGAAAAGAAAAAGAAAAATATGGTTAAAAAAAAAAAAAAATAAAACACGTGTTAGAAGAAAAATACTGTTGTATTCGAAATCTCATTGTAACGCAAATGATAATAATTGAGCGCGAGCGCGAAATTATTTTCATGCATTATTCTACTGTTTATATTATAAATCTTGTAAACATTTCTTAAATTGTTAAATGTATTACCAACAACCGGATTAAAAAAAAAAATGTTTTCATTTTTAAAAGTAAGAAGCACCCCCAATATTGCAAATTAAGTATTAGTTAATATAAATATTTTAAAGAAAATACAATGACAAATATGTACGATATTATGGTATAAATATTTTTTAATATCATACTGTCGGTTCTATATAGTTCATTATAAATTGTTTCATGTTATTAATTAAATGCAACATGGTAGGGAAATAACGTAGCGTTTGTATACTATGTTGAAAAAGGAGATGAAAAATTTGATTGATGTATTAATGTTTGTACAATTTAGTTTAAACAAATTAATTAATTACATTTATATATGGCAGTCTCTATTATGTTGTACTATAAATTTATATTTATTGAATTTCTTTCTCTCATGCTTATAAAGTGCTTCCTTTGATTATAAAAATATATTAATGCAAGCGCATGCAAGGATTTTTTTTTTTTCTTAAGTGAATTTTATACTCATGTTAAGTTAATGGTTCCAAGAACAGTAAATTGTTATAATGTCATATATAAATATTGTTCTCAGTTCATTCAAAAACATTACTATTTAAATAATCGGAGAAAAATTTTAATTTATTATATATTATTATGTTTCAATATTTTTTTTCTTTTTTTTTTCCTTAAGCGATGAGAGAGAAGTTTCCGATATATCATTATAATAGTAGGGTATATTGCAAAGCATATATATATATATATATAGTTATTGAAAAAGGGAACTTAAAATACATCTATGATTGCCTGGATGTAACAGCGCTATGAGATATTTGGAGATTTACATATTGTATGTGTAGCACGTTATATATATATATATATATATATATATATATGTTGGTAATAAGACACGAAAAGAAGCTTTATAATATTGCCTAATAAAAAATAAGATTCATCATTTAAAAAAAAAATATTTCTGTTTATCCTGTGAAAACATCGGATTGTAAAATGTCTCATTATCATATTGATGTATCAATATATATATGTATATATATATATATATATATATATATATATATATATATATTTATTCGATTGTATATTCACGTCTTTGTTTATTATATACAACATTTTTACTTCTAGCCAAGAAATATGGCAATAAATTATACACAAAGGATATATATATATAAAAAAATTGTCGAAGTGTATGCAAGTGTAATAGAGTAAAAGAGAGATTATTTCTTAATTCGTTGTATGAACGTTCAATCTTTAATGTTTTCTACTTATTCCATGCATGGAGAGACTACTACTACTACTACTACTACGTTTCTTATTTTAACTATTAATTTTAAATTGTTACACACTTATAGTATTTATAATTATTCAACAAAAAAAAAATAGATTTTTAAAATGATAGCAAGATATGTAGTTATAATTCAATCATGACATTAACTTGTTGATCAATTTACGTTCTATGTACAAAACATTTAATATTTGATTCAATGTACAATATGTGATTCTATTTTTATCTATTTCTATACATTGGTATTTTTGGTACATCTTACATGTTGTCTCACGTTCCTGAAAGATCTATTTCACGACATAAGACATCTCTCAATCCAACATTCTTGCGTTTCATGGGTCACGAAGAAAGACATTATAATATTTCAAAAATCTTGTCATACATACATGATATTAAACGAAAGTTCCCTTTAAAACAAAAGGTTTCAAGGTAAAATATAGAGCACAATATATTTGAATATTATTTAACATTTGTGATCGGAGATAATATTGTTCTTGATTGTACCAACTTTCGTTTAATATCCAAAATTAGGAATATGCGTTAGGTCAAGGTGATACAAATGAGAATGTTTAACATTTCCAAAAATTAGTTCGTTCTTTTTCCAAGTTAAATAGTAAACAAATATTATATTGTTTAATATTTTTATTTTACGTTCTAATCTGATTGGGGATTATTATAGTATTAGCATCATAACATTCTATTATTATTAATTTTGATCAAGTATTGAATACACTGAATTGAAAATAGGATTGGTTAATAATTATATATATATATATATATATATATATATATATATATATATATATACATATATATATATATATGTGTATATATATATAATTATAATATCGTACTGCTATTCAATGTAACATGTAAGTAGTGTGTTTATGTGTGCGTGTATATGTATATATATGTATATATATACACACATATATTATATCGTATTCTATATCAGAGTGAATGGTATAAGAAAAATAAATAATTCTAATAACTGTAATAAATGATATAAGTCCATGCGCCAAAACCAATGGAATTGTAATTTGTGGCAAAGAAAGTTCACAATATTTTAATGAAAAGCAATCTTTATTAAAAGTTGCCTTATTATTTTGCTCATAGCATATATATATAGCATGAGCTAATCATATTATGTATATTTAAATGATACATTAGTAGGATAAAGATATGAAATTAAAATTAAAAAAAAAAAAGAAAAAAAAAGTAAACAAAAAAATTGATAGATTATAAAATATATTATTTATTAGGTGAAATACGTTCTGAGATAATGAAAATGTAGAGATACACAATGCTCTCGCGCTTCAAGTATTTTAATAACTTATTGTATTGGCTATTATATAATAGATGTTTTTGTGAACATGTCTATCTTATGCCTAATTTTCTAACGTATATACATGCACACACGTATATATGTTAATTTTATTTACATATACATTTACATTTCAAATAGATTTACGTTAATAGCGTTCAAGTATTATTACTACATCATATTTGATTGAATGTATTTTAATGAAAATGAATGAATTCTATGAGGAAGGATTTCTTATAAATTTATGTGTACTTTGATGCAAAATATCATACATTATACATAAACTAGAGCTTGTTATAATTCAAAGGTTCGTGCGCTTTTAAATTTTTTAACTGTTCTTTCAATAGGTCTTATGGACAACTGTTTCCCGTATATTTGCAGCGTTAGCTCGTGTAAGTAAAGTTCTATTACTATTGCATCCTTTGGTAAAGCTACAATAAAAATGTTTATTATAATAATGTAACAATAGAGCATAACTTTTTCTCATGTTATTTCTTATATTTATCACTTTATTAATTGTTTACTAATAAATGCGATATTAATACTCACTACGCATAACGTCATCCGTACCGCATACTCTGAAAGTATTCTTAGTATCTTGCACGATTATACCATTAATACCAACCAAACTAGGACATTTGGATTTCACTACAGAGATTTTAGCGCCATGAAAGTCTGCTTTCATTAATTGTTGATTTATATTCTCCCAATTAGAATCAGTTGGATTATAGGTCACATTGGATGAAAATTTATCACCCAAAATATTCTGTATATATTTTAACCACAATTCATGGAGCGGTAATAGATCTGTATATTTCAAACCATTTTTATTATTAATTTTACCTAATCCAAGCAATATCCGTTTTCTCGTAGTTAAAAATTTCTTTTTTATTTTAATATTTCTCGTAGCTTTAGATTTAAGTTTACTGAATATGTAAGTCTATAACAAGAATATAGAAAACGATGATAAACGTAAAACGAACATCTTTTAAGTTATATTTACAAACAAATAAACAATTCGTTACCTTTTTCAATTCATCTGCCGCTGTTTTTATATCAGACGATGGTAGTAAGTTTTGTAAAAAGTTCATAAGATATCGTTCATTATTTTTATTAGTTGTAACGCATTTTGTTAAATTAACCGATAAAGGTAAACATACTTTTTCTACAAGAAAAATATTGCATAGTAAATTGATATATAACTTTATTTTATTATTTTATTACTTACGAGATTCTTTTTCCATTTTTGTAATATTTATAAAAATCCCTTAACTTTATATAGATTTTCGTATCTTAGTCTAAACTAAATGACATATGATCTTGAATCAGTGCTACCAATAAAATATATATGTATATATATATATATATATATATATATACACACATGTAATATCATAGTAATATCGATAGTGTCTTACATCGATATTCTCGAAGAAATAGCCAATCAGAAGAGTCGCAAGATAACCGCGATAAAAGATTTAACCTCGTCATGCTCAAGTTTAGATCTTGGATTAGACAGTCCATATAAAAAAGGACTGATATTGCATACGTTAGTCATCAAGTGTAGACGAAATTATACTTGTTGAATTGAAATTTTTTGTGTGCTGGAAAAAAATGTTTTTACAATAAACAAAAAGTCCTCCGTGTACGTAGTAATGTAATATTCATCATATTACCGATTAAAATATTTTTTCTTATCTATAGAAAAAAGTTATGACAGTTGTCAATCTGTTTTTTATTATTTTAAATAGTTTAACATCATAGAATAAATAATAAACGTTTTATCTTATTTTAATCGAAATGAATGACAAAAGCATGAATGTCTTGACCGATATTATCTATTTGTACTGATAAAAAATTTAACTTGCTATAAATATATCTCATAGGATTTATACATAATCCAAATATTATTTTTTAATGTGTATTTTAAATATCCTTTTTTTTGTTATTAGGTTTATGTAAGGAAACAATTTTCATATAAATATTATTCATGCCTTTTTGTCTAAAGCCCAATCAAACTTCTACAATGGAAGAATATTCTGTGGTATCAGATGTCTCGGTAGTAGATGTCTATGATATTGCCTCAGAAATAGGGAAGGAATGTGAGAAACTAATAGATCTATTTGGCGTTGAATCTGTAACGAATCTTATGCCAAAAGTTATTAATGCTTTAGAATTGCTAGAAAATCTTGCAATTAAAAATGAAAGAGAAAATACTACGGTTCAAGAATTAAGGGCTAAAATTATACAACTTGAGAGTGATAAAATCGGAAAAGCTGAGGACAGGCAAAGATTTGAAAAAGTAATGGTTTATATATTCTTATAAATACTTAGAAATCAATATCAAAACCTACAAATGTTATCTTTAATTTTAACTCTATTAGGAATTGGAACAGATCGAAGAACATTGGAGACAAGAATCTAGAGATTTAGTTGGCATGGTAACTAGATTACAAGAAGAGAATAGACGATTGGCAGAAGCTGTACGGGAATCGCAAAGCGATAGTCAGTACAGCGGTAAACAAAGTACTAACCACTCACCCAATAACTACTATTAATATCTTATATATAAATCCTCTTTTAATTTAATTATAATGATAATATATATGTTGGCTTTTAGCCTTTACAGCTAGTCAAGAGGTGGATGTTTCAGTTTTACAACATTTAAGATCTATGATAGATAAGCAACGTGATCAAATTAAAACAAGGGATCGAGAACTTACGCAAAAGAATTCAGAAATAGAAAATGTAAAGGGACATTTAACGATTTGCGCGAGTATAAAGAATCGATCGCTCGTGTAAATCTTATTTCTAATTTCTTTCACAATTTTTTTCCTTTTAGCTAACATCACAAGTTGAAAAGCTTGGAGTTGTTGGGAGAGAATTAAAACGTAAGCAACGTCAAGCACAGATGCAAGCACGCGGTCTCGTAGAGGAAAGAGCAGATTTCTTAGCGCAGCTGCAAGATCAAAATCGAGAATTAATACAACTAAGAGGTAGACTTGGACTAGCCAAGAAAGAAAATGAGGATTTATCTAAATCGCAAGGGTGTCCTGATTTGACAAATAAAGCTGTATACGACCTGGATGATCCAGATAGACCCAGATTTACTACTGCTGAATTGAAGGAAATTTTGCACGAAAGAAACGAATTGAAAGCAAGAGTTTCAGATTTGGAAGATGAATTGGAATATTATCGACCAAAACCAGAAATGTATGTTACCATATTATTTTATTTAAAGTATTATGCCTCTGTAAAGATTTATTATTTAATTTTCAATGTCATTCTTAAAAATTGTATATTTTTATTTAATGATATGTCCAGACCTATAGACGACAAGGATGCACCTGTACAAGGTCCTCTTCCTTATGAACCAGACGATGCACCTTGGAAAAAATCATCTGAGTCTGGCATTCGCAAATTGTATGCATTATCCGTTTATATCCTGTAAATTATATAACTTTTAATTTCTTATATACTCCATAATTATAATTCCATTTGATTTATCTTTACAGTTTCCGAAAAATCTTCTCTGAATCCAGCAGCAGCTTTTTAGGAGGTAGTAGTCCTCGACGAAGTCTTTCCAGTCTTTCAAAAATGGCATTATCCAGTAACAGCACTTGTGATGATTCTATGTAATGTATTTTTCAGTCGTTTGCTATGAAAACAACTATATAACAAATTTTCAAAAAGTTATATAAAAGATTTCCTCGCGCATAACATAAAAAAGAAAAAAGAAAAAAAAAACAAAAAAAATCATTTATAAATCTAGAGATTTGTTTAACATCATAATGTAATACTGATTTAATCATTTATTATCTAGAACAAAAAACGATAGATAATGTAATCATTTAGAACTTAGTTTTTTGATAGACGCATACATATAAGCACATAAAAATAATGAAAATAATTACTACAGCTCTCAGAATTTAATTGAATAACGTGGTAATTTGATACTTAGTGATATGTAACAAGAACAAGCTTTCACAATCGAAACGTATTAAATTCTCTCTCTCTAAAACTATCATATTACATTGATCTGTTTATTACGCAGGCAGACTATAGTAATTATTTTTCGTGACACGATATCCAAAGGTCAATGATATTCAATAAGAATAGATAACAATGAGAAACGAATTTCATCTTATATGATATCATTTACTTCATATATACTATTTATAATTTACTTTCAAAGTTTCACTCATTATAACATTGTTTAAATATATATATATATTTTTTTACACCATGAAAATATTTTGAACTGCAAATTGTTATAAACATGCCAAGTAAAAAAAAATTATATCATTCGTATTCAGTAAATTATTTTTATTTATCTTTTTATATTAAGGTGAGAGACGTATTAACCGTTATCAAAAATTTTGTAGGGATATTATTCAATTCGTGTGAAAAAAAATTGCACTTTTTGAATATGATGCAATGGATGCAAAAGTATCTCTCCAGTACATATCCATTATTAGCAACCATATTATTACTAGAAAATTACAAAAATGACAAAACATTTTGTGCCATTACGTGTTAATCTAGCGATGTTATATACAACGTGTGTTTAATTATACACACACACGCAGCTCACTTTACACTATGTAAATATGCACGGAACTGTGATTATTTTATAATCGCATGTTTATTATTATTATTATTATTATTATCTATAAACAAATTTCTAAAACAAATAGATTATACAATAGTATAATAACGAAGTAATTGGTATTGCGTATATATATATATATATATATATATATATATTATTCAGAAGTATTTTAATATATATAATCATAGTTACAGTACTGTCTGTATATTGAATAAATATAATGAAAAACCTTGTATAACATTTTTTGGAAAAGTATAGTATTTAATATAATTGATATATACAATATACATACATACATTCAAAACAAAAACATGCGATTGAATGTAATTTACTCTTTAGTAATTTATACAATACTCTTATAGCATTTGTTAATATGTATAAAGTAGATAGTAATTATAATGCTTACGTTTTAAATCAAATATATATATATATATATATATATATATATATATATATATATATATATATATATATATATCGACTTTGAAAGAGCCAAAAGATTATTGATTAATGACTTAGATATATTATTATATTATAAATAGATATTAATAATCATTGTCCATTTATATAAAATTCATGGTTCCTTATAGTATCAAAAATAGTATTCATTATTCTCAAATAATCGCAAAAATTGAAATTTTATAGATTTCAAGTATTATTGTGTTATTTGCATTTAATCTACCAGATGCAAAAAATAATGTTTATTATTGACGAGATAAATTGTTTATATATATATATAAACATATATACATACATACAAACATGTATTCCATATATTAATTGGTTATTATACGAAAATATCCCAAAAAAAATGAAAAAATCAATCTGATTAATTTAAAATAATAGTTTTATTGCATTTATGTGATAATTATAAGAATTTTGCAGTCACGATTTTAATATTTTAAACAATAACTTCCTACGACTTCTATTATTTTTTTCTTTCTTAGCTACATCATTTTGATAAACGAAGTATATACAATAGATAAAATATTTATTAATAAGTTCTACATATATATATATATATATATATATATATATTTGTTAATTTTAAGTATGAAATACGCATCATATACTTTTGAGTATAAGAAGTTAACAAAAACTTATATAATGTTATAGAAAGTTCTCTTATTATTAAAAATATATATATATATATATATATATATATATATATATATATATATTATATATATATCTATTGTATTCTTTCGTAAATAAAAACAATGATTTTACAATAAATTCTCTTAAAATATTTTCAATGATCCATTAAGGCAGTTTCATTTAATTGGAAATGTCATTGAAAAGAAAAAAGAAACAATTAAAAATTCATATATTCATCTATTTCGTTATATAAAATACATTGGTGTTGAGATTTGAACCGCTTATATGACTAGTGCCTTATTTTTGCTCCTGATACTTATAAGTATTTTTGATTACATCATACACATTCTAATATTATATAATTATTGCAATAGAGATATAAAAAGCAAGTTCTTTTTTTCTTTTTCATTAATAATATTGTTCTATAAAAGAAATAATGCAAAATTGTAGAAACTACAATTTTCAGTTAAGTAAAGATTAGATAATATATTTTAAAAATGATATATAAAATATTGTGTACGCATACACATATATATCACGTTTGCTTATAATACAAGAAATGTTAAAAGAGAACTTACACTTCTTTTCACAATACACTTCGACCATATATGTAACCTGTTCTTTTGTTTTTTTTTTCTTTTTTTTTTTTTTTGCTAAAATAAATCTATTTCCTTCGTATCAACAAACATCCCTAAATTTGACTAGTATACTACAAATCTACATTATTTAAATTAGCCGAAGAACCGGTGGGCAAGTCCAATGGTATAAATTTACCAATGGGTTGTATCGCTTTATGTTGTTCAGCTAGTTTGCGCATTTCTTGTCTAAGTTTACCTAATATTGCATGATTTGGTTGATTGACGGCTGCCTTTCCTTGCAACAATGTTATTTCTTGTTCTAATTGTTTTTTCTCTTTAAAGGATTTTACACTTCTTGATCCGTATAACCTTAACAAGGAACCCCAAGATTGTATGTGCGGATGCATCAGTTGTAAAATTGCCTGGGCTGCTCTTTGCTTTCCATCTTTCTTGTTACGACATACCTATATAAATTTCAATATTAATATTATATATTCCTCTCTCCTTTTTTCTTATTTTTTTTTTTTCATTTGTTCAGTTTAATGTTTCAACTAAACACTTACAACTGTAGCCTCGTGTTTTCCAACACGCATTGTAAATTCATTACGTTGGTGTTTCAATGTATTTACGGAATAATTAATATGCATATCCCCTAAACCATAATTCCTTTGAAGACAAGTAATCAAGATAGCATGCGGCGATGGTTCGGTCGTTTTCGCACAAAATTCTGCCACCCGCGGATCCGTTATTGAGATTTCATCGAAAAATGACAAATCCGCATCGGTATTTCCTCTTGATGCTTTAATCGTTCGACTAGAATTACCAGAACCATTATCGCCATTCTCTCCAGAAATCTTATCTCTCATTTGCGGAATCAAAATTTCAAGAGTTTTCCGTGCTGCATTAGCCTTTGCTTGTTTCTTGCTACTACCAAATCCACTGCCGTATTCCATGTCATTAATACAAACTACTGCGGAATACGGTGTCGCTGCATTTTCTATAATTAATATATTTTTTTTTGTTATGAAATCATATGTCTACATAAATTTATGAAGGGTTAAAACGTTAATCAAGTATAATTTTATACCCAGTTCCTTGAATTTGTACGTTGGCTGTTTCTTTAACGCATGTTGCACGTATTCGTGAAGAATACAAACATAACTTTTCCCAGATGGATTCATTATCCAATGTTTCGAAGGCCTTTGTGTACCATTATCTTCTCCCGTTAAACTACCGCTGCTTCCCGTCATCCCCGTACTCGTAACTGGGAATGTTATTAACTTCGTACCATCCGGTAATGTTGGACGTTCCAATTGCTTACGATGTTTTTTATTTTTTGTAAACTTCCTACGGGCAGACCATGACCTGAAAAAGTATTGTTAAAATTTTTAGACAAACTCTTGTTGAATGTTTGTCACGTATAAAAAAAAAAAAGGAATGGAATTTAATTAATGATAAAACAAAATTCACTTAAAAAATTTTACTTAATCTATTACTTATTTCATATTACAATTTCTATTACTTATTTCACTTAACAAATTCACTTACTGAAATCTCATTACTTTAATAGCCTTAAAACGGAAGAGTGATTGACAATAATTTCTAAGTTGTTCGCTGTCCAAAGAATGAGCCGCTCGGTTCTCTTGAATGGTCTCTATTTGGCGCTAGGAAGGCTACAGACTTCGGCAGAGGGCTCGCGATCTTTCTCCTTCTTCTTTTCCTCTTCTTCTTCGTGTAATGCTCTTCTATATTGAAGACAAGGTATTGCGCTAACAGGCACTTCATGCTTTCTTACACTTCCTGGACCAAGAAAATACGGTTTGGCTAATGTACAAACTCTGCTTTGTTTATGTAAATACAATGGCATTCCACTGTTATGCGTTACTTGTACCCAACCTTCGGGCAAAACGTCAAATGATTATGTCCAATTTCTAAAAGAGAAGTAATTGATTATTATCGTTGGCGCTTTCGTTTGAAATAAATATTTTTATGAAATTACTTAGCTTACCATCTAAAACAAGTTTCTCCTTTTCTTCATACGGCATACTATCTTTCTTGTCTTTCCTCTTTCCTTTAAATTCCTCTGGTAAACCTAGTACATAATACTTAACTAAAAAAGGTACTTGGCAGCAGCATGATCTGTACTAAAAGTACAAAAAGAAGTAATCTTACTTCCTCCTGTCATAATTAACTAATATCCATATGATACAAGATATAAACGTATATATATCTTGTGAGAGATATTTTGCGTTATAAGAAATTATGCAATTAAAGTCTGAGTTCTTTTCTTTTTTTGAAAAAGAATAAAATGATGCTAATTACATAGTATTTAAAATACCTAATACTTTTCATTTTATTTCATTAATTTAGAAGATTTTAAAATGTAACATTAAATGTAACTGATCATTATAAAGTTAATAATCATTATCTTTTATTATTTTTATCTATAAATAAAGAAGAAATGATTAATAATTACCTTCTTCGAGCATAGCTTCGATTTCTTCATCTGGTACATCAGAATCCATGCTTTCGTTTGTATCAGAGTCCATGTCTGAACAATTTTGATCTGGATGTCGTTCTAGATCATCCAACACGTCAAATTGTCTTAAATCGTCATTGGTTACAATCTCATCAATATTAGATTCTGCTTCCTGGCTGTCCAAACCATTAACTGCATCAATAGCAACGTTCAGAGGATTAACATGATGTTCCATCATATCATTACAATGACTTTGATCAAACATCTTTTCTTCTTTATTATGAACGATTTTTGACTCTATACTTTGAGTGCCATCCTCTTTATACAGATCATCTTTTTCTTGATAATTTGTATCCATGTCATCCGGTTTATCCATGTCGCTTTGTATCTCCAGTTTAAGTTCTGGTTTAAGTTTAAAGTCTGGTGTACTGTTTTCCTCTTTATGAATATCCATTGAAAAAGACATCTGCGAAACACTATAATGTCCGAGCATTTATATTAAAGCTAAAATTAAAGAACTTATTTTTTGGATGTAAAAATATCTTATACATTTTGTATAACAGATAACAAATTATCTTTCATTATAAACAATAGTAAAAAACAACAATATTTGAACCTAACAATAACTTCCAAACGTTCTTCTAAGTATCAAGCTTGTTGTGTGGCCACACCACTTTCACCAATGAGGCCAAAGTCCAATCGATTTGAAACCATTTGAAAAATGGCAACGAAAATTGGACATTTGCATTAGTGTTAGCAGTCTGGGGCCTGTTATATATCCAAACGGTATATTGCATATGAAGTTGTTTGTCGCAATTAGAGGAGAGACGATCAAGGTATAATTGCGGTATCATATCAGTTCACTAGCCCCACAGCTAGACAGGGACAACATTGAAAAATTGAACCTGTTACTAACTGGGGTTGTGCACTGATAATAGATATAATTTTTAATTTAACAGATATGCAGAATTTATCCGATACTATATGTGTGTGCGTGTAAACAAAATTGTACGTGTTTATTTCTTTCGATGACTGAAATATCAATACTATACTACAGAATTTCTTTCAGCCAAATAGAATATACTTACATATCACACGATTATATTTCAACAGTTTCAAAAAAAAAAACAAAATGAATCTTATATATTTTTGAAAAAGAAAGACTTATCAAGAACATACAAGGAAGATAATGAAATTGTTTGCAGAATTAAAATCTTATTTATAAAAGAAAAATATATTTGTATTATCCCAAATACGAAGAATTACGTAAACACTTATTATCAGGTTACATTTACTGTTCATTAATTACCAATAGATATTTACGTATGTACCAAAATGTATTTATAAAACACAGAAATGTATACCCTGTTCTTATCCCCCCTAACTAGGCGTCGACAATCGAACAAGGCAACTGAACCACGAAAAGAAATTATATATACTGACAAGTTACAACGATTTTAAGAAAACAATTTTTTTCGAACTGTTGTGCATTGGGCGGAGAAAATTGAAGCTCTCCAATTGGTTAAGATCCACGTTGTAAGTTCAGTTTAAGGTTATGAACAAAGTACTGACACTTTCTAAACGAATTAATTTTATTTAGAAAAATAAACATTTCCCTCTTTCTCTAAAAAAAAAAACAAAAAAAAATTATTAAAAAATTTCTGCTTATTAAAATAAAGTAATATAAAATTTAATTACGAGTTTCTTCTTTAAAAATTGTATCGTCAATGACTAACGTAGCTCAAAAAATTCGTAGCCAAATTCAAATTTTTTTACACCAACGATAATCTCAGAGATAAATATATATATATATATATATAATTAATTATATATTCCTTCTCTTCTCCGATTTTCGATAAAGGTTTATTCGTTTTTTTTTAAAGAAAGCCTATAAAAACTTTTTTGGTAAGTTTCGATTAAGATAGAATAAAAGAAACGATGAAAATACCATTATAATTGTATTAATTTTGTCCCCGTTACATAACCTTATCTAATTTTCAGATTTCTTAATAAATAATAATAATAATAATAATAATAATAATAATAATACAAGAATACACGCTTAATTCGTTCAAAAAATAAAAAAAAAAATAATAATAAAGGAAAGAAAAAAACGTAAAAAATAATAGTAATGTAACCTGTTATCGAAGAAATTCGGTTTTTTTTTTTTTTTAAGCCACAGTCAAAGAGCAACACGAAAGTCACTCGACGAAGTATGAGAGGTAAATGGGGAAAGAAATTTAAAAAGAGGTGGCACGAGATACGCGATTCTCCCCCACTTCTCGTTCGCTCGTTACGAATCGCTCTACTCCTTATGTATACGACTGAGAACAGATTGACAATGAGTAAATGATAAGCTCTTGACGTACACAGAGGAGAGGCGCACGCGCTATAGAAGTGAAAGGCAAGAGAAAGAGAGAAAGAGAGAAAGAAAGAGAAAGCAAGCGTGGCATAGGAGATTAATCGAATAACAACAATTTCGATGGCCGTAAGTTCAGCAGTCATTCCGTGTAGAAAGAAAAAATCACGAATGGAGATTATGAATAAAACTAAATCAACAGCGTATTTAGGCGGCCCCACGCAGTGTATTCTCGTTAACGAGTCGTGTTTAACTGCAAGGTTAAACGAGCTTAATTCTGAAGTTTATTGGGCGCGAAGTGGTGGATATCTATTTTCGAGGATCCAATAAGAATGGCTGCCGTTTTAAGAAGATTCAGAACCGTGCAGGTCACGGTAATCGATAAGCCAAAAACATCGCTGTTTATTAACACCCGGTAGGACGAGATTGGCAGGATATTTTCTTTAAAAAAAAAAAAAAAAAAAAAAAAAAAAGAAGGAAAAAGAGAGAAAAAATAGACAAAAAAAAAGGATAAGAAAAAAGAAAAAGAAAGACAAATATTGATCATAAATTATTTACGTCTGATACTTTATCTCAAAGTGAAGTTCAAATAAAGATGCTTTCAAAATAGCCAACAAATCGTATGTTTTAGGTCCCTGGCAAGGTCATTGGTACGACAGGATAGCAAGAGATGGATAAGCAAACTTTTGGTAAGAAAGATCGAACCAACGAAGGAGTCTCATTCGCGAATGCTTTCAGACAAGGATGTGATTTATGCTTTACACACGCATAATGTCCGTCCCGATTCTATCGATAAATATTTAACCAACTAGTAAGTAAAATGGCATGATCTGGACGTACATTTTACCATCTGTCGACCTTTCGAATTAATGGCTCATTAAACTTTATTTTGAATCTGTTTTTATAAGTTTCTTTTATATATAGATTATTTATATATTATCAATTATTTTATTATAGTTGATTAATTTTAAAAAATTTTGTTTAATAGAGAATATATTTTAACTAAGTATATATGTGTGTGTTGTGTATGGCGCATGTGTTACATGCATGCGCGCTTATGTGTGTACGTGCGCGCATGTGAGTGGGTGGGTGTGCGTGCGCATATATGCGTGTATGTATAATATGATCTTCTATTTAATTTTAATTTCAGCGAACAAAATGTTAATCTAATACATTCGAAAAAATCTGATCTGAAATGTGAATTGGTTGGATCATGGACTGTTGCAGTAGGGGATTTAGATCAAGCTTTACATCTCTGGCAATATACCGGTGGATACGAACGTATTGATCATGCACAATTTTACTTTCCAAAGATGAGGTATAGTTTGATTTATCATTGACAATTCGTCAAACATATTGATTGTTTATTTACGTGTAATATTTATTTTCTATGTGTCAGAATTATCAACTTTTACTCAAGGAACGTGGAAATTATTTAAGATCTCGTCACCTACAATATTTATTGGCGTTTAGTTATTGGCCACCTCTTGAAAAACGTAAAGGTCCGAATATATATGAAATACGAAGTTATAGCTTGAAACCCGGTACAATGATTGAATGGGGCAACAATTGGGCTAAGGCTATTAATTTTAGACGTAATAACGATGAACCCTTTGCTGGTTATTTTTCACAAATTGGAAGGCTGTACAATGTTCATCACATTTGGTGTAAGTTTAATATCAGGGCGCGTCTCACTCTCTAATTGGAAAAAAAAATTTATTTCTCTTTATTTTCAGGCTATAAAGATCTTCAATCGAGAAAAGATACACGCGAGAGTGCATGGAGATTACCTGGGTGGGATCAATGTGTGGCATACACTGTACCTCTTATAAGAGAGATGCATTGTCGCATATTAAGCCCAACTACGTTTTCTCCCACACAATAAACTATCATTCTTGCAAATACCAATGCATTTGTATAATATCACTTATTATTACTTATCTATCGATGTAATAATGTAAAAACATTTGTTATAATGTACATCATAGATATATATATATATATATTATATATATATATATATATATATATATGTATAATTCTGTAATCTATACGCGCAATACGTTAAATGCTAAAATGTTTTGTTGTATTACAACTGGCAGAATGTATTTGCTACTATTTCAAATTCTATATTATGACTATAAGTAAATGCAAGTTATTTTATCCATTGTCAGTTGAAGCACAACATTTATGTATAGATGAATATACAATATTACTCTTTACAGCAGAGTATAATGTTTTTTTTCTTTTTTCTTTTTTGATAGACCTATTATTTTTAATATATTTTCTTTTATGATAAAAAATTTTAATTCTTATGTAATAAAAATAAAAATTAATTTTCTCTTGTTTACTATATTCAAATTTTTTTTCTTTTTATGTTTTGACAAAGTTTATTGAATGTAATTCAAAAGTTTATAATATGTAAAGAAATGAAAATTTATATATAAAAATCGTTTTCTTTTTAATAAAAGTTAAATAATGAAGAGAATCAAATTAAATCATTCCTTATTTATAAATTTTTAACCATTATCCAAAATTAGAAGTTTGTTTTTCATTTTTCTATTTGACAATGTAATTAAAAAATAAGAATAGATTTTTGTGCAGTATTGCTTTGAAGCGATTGTAATTTAAAAAACGATTATTGCGTAGAATTATACACGTTACCCATATAATACTTTGTTAATTAATGTTTTTGTGGAAACAATAATAGTCAACATAATTAAAAATTATAATAATGTAATGAATATATGCCTATCCTTACATAGTATTATTATACATTATGAGCACTTTGATATATTTAATCACGATCTATAGATTAATTTTAAATATTGGTGCTGTATATGTAAATGCAGTCAAGAAAGTTTCAACACCAGCATTGTTTTATCTATTTTACTAATGTTTTAATTGCATTTTCGAATACATAATATTAGGTTAGTAAAAGAAAAAAAAAAAACGTAATGCGATCAGTAATGATCATTTTATTAAAACTTATTGCATTAATGTACATTCATAGTGTACATTAGTTTTAGATCTGTTATACAATGAAATTGATTTTTACATATTTCATTCATATGACGCATTTTTGTGTTATATCATTCTGGAAGATGTGTTTAATTAATTCCACAATGCTGATGTACTTTTAGAAGTTCAGGAAAACGAAATCTTATCGTTTGGACATTGATTGCAGTATGTTTTCTATAAATGTACACAAAGTAATTAATTCTTTTCTTTTTTTTTTTTAATTTGTCTAAAAGAGTGATATATTTTATAGTAGAAGCCACTTCATGAGTTTAAACTAAGAGCATTATAAATTATAAGTAATTTATAAATATTTTTTTTTTCTCTTTATCACCAAATACTTGTGTATTTATTTAGATTTTATATTTACCAATGATGTACACGTATATATTGTTATATAACAACATTTCTGTAATTGTGGAATTGACATTGATTATTTGAAGAATGGAGTTGGACGGTTCTTATATAAAAACATAAAGTATAATATTTCATTTTATTGGTTGTTGTTGTTGGTTTTGCTGAAAATAATCACTTGATTTTTAGAATAAAAATCTATTTTGCACACATAGCATATAGATATACAATTGTTTATTTGTAAGGAAAACTATTTAAAATAATATTGTAATAATAATATACATAATTATTGCCTGATTTGGATATAAACAGTTTAGATTATTTTGCATTTTATTTAATAAAAACTAATGCTATTAGATTGTACTTCTCTTGAAGTGGCTGTTACTATATTATAGGATTTGTTTTAAAAATGTGGATATCTTATTTTACAACATTGCATAATTGATTAACAAGTACCTTATTAAAATAACAATTATATTTTATCTAGTTAAAGCCAAAATTGTATTAAAGTATGTATTATTGTATTCGCTGCAAAGTTTTATTTATATAAAAGCATCACTAATAGTGTCAATTAATAATAAGATAATATATAACTTAATGCTAGAACATTGGTATCAATTTTTAAAATATTATATTTTCAACTGAGCAGCGAACACGCATGCGACTGTCAAAACATAATGATCACATGTAAAAAGATATAAGTGATAAGAGACAAGCTTTCATAAGCGTAAAATAATAATTATATTTGATATGATATGCTTATGATTAATTGTCTACGTCACTGCTTGTATCTAATTTTGTTCGCGTTATAACTTTGGAATATTTACATAATATTGAAAATTAATTTTATAAAATTGGTATCCAGCAGATTACATTGAGATTACAGACTACACAAAAAATTATTTTTAGTACATACATACAACTTGACTCAGAGAGAGAATTCGTGCTACAATATATATGAAGAATATACAATTTGTTAAAACAATAATTTTAATGGAAGAAATGCAAAAACTTATTATTATATTATTATTTATTTTATTGCGATATATTAAGCACTCTCTCTCCCTCTCTCTCTCTCTCTCTCTCTCTCTCTCTCTCTCTCTCTCCTCTCTCTCTCTCTCTCTCTCTCTCTCTCTCTCATAAGGTTAATTGCTAGTAAAAAAAACAATTTTCTCTCTTTGAAATTTAAACATAATTTTATAATTTACTAAATACATAATTATCTTTCCCAATTATTTCAGTCATATTTTTATTTAGAGAATTAATTTAAAGAAATTTATTTTCAATATATAACAAAAAGAAAAAAGAATACAATATACATCTATAATACTTCTCATTGGCAAATAATTGTGTACAATGTAAAGTTAGATTTTATTGTTAGCAAAATATTATATATGTAACGTATAAAATTTTATGACAATAAATTCTTTGTTCATACATGCTACTTAAAGTTCTGAGTTTAAAAGAAAAAATGAGTTAATAACATTATTCTAAATACTGGTATGTATATAATATGACTTAATTTTTTTTTTCTTTTTTAAAGTAATGAGTTTAAGTTACTATCAACTAAATGCTTAATTGTTTGAAATCATTATTGAAATTATTAAGGAAGTGTGTATACTGTTATTACTATATTAAATAGGGAAATATATAATCTTTTTATGATACAGTATGCACAAAATCATTTCTTATTTCTTATATAATATATTGATTATTATTTATTAAGTATAATCGTTAATTATAAACTAAAACAATTACTACTTACAGTTTTTATTTTTACTACTAAACAAAAAAATTATACACTTTATACGTAGGAAGTTAAAGATATAGATATAATTTAATCAGTTTGTTTTTCGTTTTATTCTCTAACATAATGAAAAAAAAAAAAAAGAAGAAGAAACAGAAAGAAAGAAAGATTCCTTTTTACAAGATCTAATTAGAAATATTTTGGAATAAAAAACATGAATTATAATCTCATGTCAAAATTTATCTCACTTTCTTAATGGAACATACTATGTGTTTTTGAAAACCAACATTCTTTTTTTTGCATTCTTATTTTCAATATCGATTTTAATTACTAGTGAAAAATTATTTAGTAATGTAAGTTATTTCTCAACTATTTTCTATGTTATTATTTCTTCATTACGAAGCTTGCAAAATTGATGTTCCATATACATATTGCTATGGAGGACTATGATAAAGTTGGTTATACATTTAAAGATTAAAGATTTTATATGTCTGTGACATATTTATGATCTTTCGTTTAAAGAAATTGTCATACTTTGCATACATATTTAAAGTATTCTACAGTTGAATATGTAGCACGAACAATCTCTATTAGTCTGCGATAGATATTACTCTTTATAATAATTTGCTAAAAATTGTGTCTGTTGAGAATTCAGGCATTTTTTTTTTTTTTTTTTTTTTTTTTTTTTCTAATACAAAGAAGAATTACACAATGTTCTGTTCATATACATTTAAATTGTTCTGATCTTGTTTTCATGTTAAATTTGTTTTTTACTTTAATTATTGTTTATGTAGTATGTGAGAGAATATATTTACACGTGGTTTATATAGACAAAATTTCAGTTGATTGTGATAGTTTTCTTTTATCGATGCTAAAACATGTACCTATTCCATTATATATCACGATTAATAAACATTATCAACATATTTCTTCTTTGTCCATATAATTTAGTCTCGTTATGAAAATTGTATTTGTGCAATGAAAACTGGAATGTATTTTATATATATAAGATATCATGGTTAACAAATACATCATCGTTTGGTTTTTTTTTTAACAAAAATATTAAATGAATTATTACTTTTAAACGTCAAACATAAAAAAATAGATCATAAATTTTGCACATATGAGTATGGCACAAACGACGATAGCTTATAATTATTATATATATTGATTATATCTCATATATAAAAATAATACAACAAAATATTGATCATTGTTATATACTCCTGGATTTTATTTTACAAATAAAAATTTAAAAATCGTAAAAATTAACTATACTTTTAAATATAAATCTAATTTCTTTTTATTAGCAAAAGCAATAAATGTATAACAATAAAAGACAATATATAACATAATATTACTTCAAAAGTATTCATTAAATGATTTCATAAAAAATATATTTTCTAAATCAACATGCACGAATGTCTCTTTTTAAGATTTCTTTCGTTATCACATTATCAGTTTTCATTGTATCCAATGTTCAAGAGAATAAATAATTCTCCAATAAAGGAGAACTTTATTTACATTTTTTATTTTTTAATATCTTTGATTCGATCCCCATTATTTGACATTCGACACAAAAGCATTATATATATATTTAATTTATATTCAAATAAAAGTATCTATTAAAAAGTGCCATGCATCAAAAGATTTGATCTGTTCTTATTCTTATCGAGAATGAAATTGTAAGCTTGTGCAAATTTTTTTCTTTTTTTTTCTTTACAAATTCTCTCAATAAAACTATAAAATACAAGGATATAATATATCTTAATTTTTCTTTTTGTCGTGTAAAATACATTATACGTGTGCAATACTGTAAATAACATCTTGAACATTCTCTTTTGAGAAAACAGTCACAATCAGCTGAACACGGATTGAACATTTGATAGTCGATACAAGATGTATAAAACACAAAGGTACACAAGGCATAATAAAACAGAAACATAAAAACACAATATGATATACGAATATAGAACTGGAATGTGTACTGGATGAAACTGTATACTATGAGGAATACTATATAATAAAAGATCTAAATATCACAATTACAAGCAACATTAAAGAATTATAAAGTTATTTTTCTAAAAGGTATAAAAAAGGAGAGAGAAAAGATAAACCAAAAAGTGCACATTCTAGCATAGAAACAATTACTTATCGCATACAGTATGTATCTAATAAAAGATATATAAAACCTATGTGTAACAGAGATGGATGTCATTGGCAGTTTTATACTTATTAGATATTTTTTATAAGTATATTTTCCATCCAACGAAAATTAATACAATTAAAAATTTTGCTTATTATTCTTTAAGAAATAGTAAAAATCATGAAGTAGTATTGGTATCATTAGAAACACTATTTTCAATATATTATGTTAAATGAATTTAATATCAAGAAAATCTTTTTGTATGATATCATTATTTGGGTAAAAATTGATATACATATGTTATAACGTAGATTACACAAATTCTTTTATCTCTTATTACAATATGATACTAACCTGTAACACAAAGAATGATTTTTATAAGCAATTTTTTAAAAAGGTCATTTATAATCATATTATATATATACATATATATATATATAATGTTTGTTATAATTATATAATATATATGTGATATATATATACACACACACACATATATATATATATGTATATATATATTGTTTGGAAGTAATATAAACTCGATTTAATAAGTTTTCATATTCAGCTTTTAATATTGTCAACAATTTTTTAATCATGTTATAAAATAAAAATTAAAAATTATCTTCATTACTAATTCTCAATATCATACAATAAAGCTAAATAAAGCCACATACAATAAAGTCGGCCTTATTGTTTATTTTTCTTTTTCTCAATTTTTATATAATTGTCAATATTCATTATATAATAAATGAATAAATTTAAATTCCTTCTCTCTAACGAATCGAGCTATAAATTATAAAAACAATACGAAAAATTCAAGAGAGTTGAAATCATTCGAAATTCTTTAAATTTATTTATAAGAGACATTGAGAGTCAGATAAATTTTTATTGCTTCTTTCCGATGTTATTTTTTTTCTTTCTTTCTTTTTTTGGTTTCTTTCTTTTTTTTTTTTTTTTTTTTTTTTTTCTTTTAATATGATAGAGGATGAGATTAATAATTACAATGCTGCAAAAAGCATCTAAATTTTCCTTCAATATGAAGGAATATTTCTTCAAACCAAGAACTTCTGTGTTGACATTTCGATAATAAAGAAGTATCCCAATAGATTAACTTCAGTCCAATACACATTTCCAATCCTAAAATCTTTTTTTTTTTTTTTTAGGTTTGAATTAATGCACGCAATGAGCCAACCACT
>CAJVQX010000053.1:0-2500 GCA_911387935.1 Dolichovespula saxonica
ACTTCGATACTAATTTAACGATTGGAGAGTGAAAACGTCGTTTTCGTCGGCGAATTGTTTATAACAATTGTTTTTGCAAATAATAAATTTTCAAATTCCAACGAGCGTCTTATCGACGAAGGGACTCTAAATAAAGCCCATGCAACAATTTTTTTCGAGAAATCTCAAAAATTGCCTTTTTTATCCATTTGTTAATTAAGGAAGCTGACGATGATATTGTTAAACCATAGCAAGTCTTTATATCGTACTCATTCTCCGACTGGTTCGAAAGAAAATCGACTTCTACAACAAATTGTTTATGCGAAATAATATATTTTTAATTTGCAAAACTTTTTATTATTTGCATTTTTATATACGAACTTACCTAATAAAACATAAATAAAAGTTTGATGTATAGGGTAGAAGCGTGTAGTATTTCAAAAACTATGTTTTCTAGCGGAAACCGTTTGGTCGATTCGTTAGTAGGCTCGTTCCCATAAGACTCCGTGTATTACAATGGTCGTCGCCGACCACTCGGCCGCATAATCGGTATATATAAGGGAGCACCCATGTCGGCATGCACGATTCGGCCAAAATGAACGAACCGATTGTAACGCACGAAAAGACGATACGAATGAGCGTGCGAACGAACGGTCAATCCAATCGTAAAGAGAGGCGTATTATTAAAGTCTCCAAGTGGATGGAATAAATTTGAAATATTACGACGAAAGGGAAAACTTATACGAACGGGGCGGCCTCCTATTCGAGAGGTAAACGAAACAAGGTTTCATATTGTAAACCTATACGAATGGGAACATTATACTAAACTCACCGAGCTGTGGCGGTGAGACGCTCCAGAGATAAAGTTTTATTTTGTCTTTGTGCTTTTCCAACGATTTATGATTGGAAACTAATGCTTTCGCCGTCAGCGCGACGCTCCAGAGACAATCATTATAAGATGGAACCTTTTGGTCGATTCGTTAGTCGGTTCGTTCCCATAAGACTCCGTGTATTACAATGCGTCGCCGACCACTCGCCGCATAATCGGTATATATAAGGGAGCACCCATGTCGGCATGCACGATTCGGCCAAAATGAACGAACCGATTGTAACGCACGAAAAGACGATACGAATGAGCGTGCGAACGAACGGTCAATCCAATCGTAAAGAGAGGCGTATTATTAAAGTCTCCAAGTGGATGGAATAAATTTGAAATATTACGACGAAAGGGAAAACTTATACGAACGGGGCGGCCTCCTATTCGAGAGGTAAACGAAACAAGGTTTCATATTGTAAACCTATACGAATGGGAACATTATACTAAACTCACCGAGCTGTGGCGGTGAGACGCTCCAGAGATAAAGTTTTATTTTGTCTTTGTGCTTTTCCAACGATTTATGATTGGAAACTAATGCTTTCGCCGTCAGCGCGACGCTCCAGAGACAATCATTATAAGATGGAACCTTTTGGTCGATTCGTTAGTCGGTTCGTTCCCATAAGACTCCGTGTATTACACTGGTCGTCGCCGACCACTCGGCCGCATAATCGGTATATATAAGGGAGCACCCATGTCGGCATGCACGATTCGGCCAAAATGAACGAACCGATTGTAACGCACGAAAAGACGATACGAATGAGCGTGCGAACGAACGGTCAATCCAATCGTAAAGAGAGGCGTATATTAAAGTCTCCAAGTGGATGGAATAAATTTGAAATATTACGACGAAAGGGAAAACTTATACGAACGGGGCGGCCTCCTATTCGAGAGGTAAACGAAACAAGGTTTCATATTGTAAACCTATACGAATGGGAACATTATACTAACTCACCGAGCTGTGGCGGTGAGACGCTCCAGAGATAAAGTTTTATTTTGTCTTTGTGCTTTTCCAACGATTTATGATTGGAAACTAATGCTTTCGCCGTCAGCGCGACGCTCCAGAGACAATCATTATAAGATGGAACCTTTTGGTCGATTCGTTAGTCGGTTCGTTCCCATAAGACTCCGTGTATTACAATGGTCGTCGCCGACCACTCGGCCGCATAATCGGTATATATAAGGGAGCACCCATGTCGGCATGCACGATTCGGCCAAAATGAACGAACCGATTGTAACGCACGAAAAGACGATACGAATGAGCGTGCGAACGAACGGTCAATCCAATCGTAAAGAGAGGCGTATTATTAAAGTCTCCAAGTGGATGGAATAAATTTGAAATATTACGACGAAAGGGAAAACTTATACGAACGGGGCGGCCTCCTATTCGAGAGGTAAACGAAACAAGGTTTCATATTGTAAACCTATACGAATGGGAACATTATACTAAACTCACCGAGCTGTGGCGGTGAGACGCTCCAGAGTTAAAGTTTCATCTTATCTTGACTCGGTGCTTTTGCAATATTTATTTACCGTCGCCGTCCAGTCGGCAGGGCCGAATCGAAACTTTTCGAACGATTTATAATTTGAAACTAACGCGTTCGACGTCAGCCCGGCGACGCTCCCAGATTCTATGTTTTTTGGCGG
>CAJVQX010000053.1:10000-12500 GCA_911387935.1 Dolichovespula saxonica
TGAAGAAATTCAAGCAAGCGCGGGTAAACGGCGGGAGTAACTATGACTCTCTTAAGGTAGCCAAATGCCTCGTCATCTAATTAGTGACGCGCATGAATGGATTAACGAGATTCCCTCTGTCCCTATCTACTAGTCGTGTGCTGACCGCCGAAGGGTACACATCGGAGCTCCGCGGTGCGCCCTCTGTCGGAAAGTGTTCGAGTGTCGAAGTGTCGTGTCGCATATACGACGCCACGAGGCTTTGTGTGAGTGAGTGAGTGAGTGTTACTCCTGGGTAAACTTAAGAACTCTAAGTTACTGGAGTGCGATCGAAAACAAAACAATACTATGGTCGCCACGGACGACCAAATGTCGGCTGTGGACGAAGCTGGCTGTTTCTCCGTGGTTGAGCGGAGAAGGAAGAAGGAAAAAAAGAGAAAAGCAGAGCGAGTCATGGAATCGGACTCCGAGCCGATTAAAGAACCAGAGGCCGGAACGATAGCCGTGGCCCAAAGAAGGAAAAAGAAAGCGCAGAGGCCTAATGATGCAGTGGAATCTGCGGAGGAAGGCGAGAAGAAAGGCTCATTGAGCCTTAAGGATAAATCACGACAAGCATTCAACAGAATGCTTGATCTCGTATCGGGCGCGGGCATAGAAAGCCCGACTTTGAGGAAAATTCTAGCTGTAGCTGCAGAAATGAAGGAGCTGTTGAACGAGGCTCTCATTCTGAACGGCAGGCTGGAAGGGAAGATTGAGTGCCTCCAAAACGACGTGGTGGAGAGCACCAATTGTATGGCGAGGAAGGTAGAGGAAAGGATTAAGGAATCCATCCCGCCAAAGAAACCGCTCTCGTACGCCGAAAGAGTAGGCGTGAAGGCGAGGAACATCCCGGCGTCCATCGTCAGAGACCCGAGAAACCTAGTGACCATCTTCCCCGGCAAAAACGAGGAACTTAGATCAAGCGAAGACGTCAAAGAGGCACTGAAAAAGATAATCACCCCGCGAGAGGAGGGAATAGGCATTAGGAATGTCAGGAAAATTAATAATAATGGGGTAATAATTGAGACGGAGAAAAAGCGGGACATCGAGGCAATATTAAATAACGAAAAAATAAAAGCAGCCGGAATGGAAGCGGGGCTCCCCGCGAAAAAAAGCCCACGGATCATCATATTCTCCGTACCGAGGCCCTCAAACGATGAGGAGACGCGGATGGATATAATGAAGCATAACTTCGAAGGCGAGGAGTTGGAAGCGCTGACGAAGTACACTAGGGTGGCCTTCAAGACGGGCGATAAATCTAAGGACAAATGTAACATTGTCCTAGAGGTCACAAAAGAGGCCCGCGATATCTTAAGGAAGAGAGAGAGGCTGTACATCGGCTGGTCCTGCTGCAGGTTTCAGGACTACATCGTGCCAACGAGATGCTATAAGTGCCAGTCGTTCGGGCACATAACAAAGCATTGTAAAGCGGAGAAAGAAACCTGCGGACATTGCGGAGCTGACGGGCATTCCCACAAGGAATGCAAAGCAAGGGAAAAACCCGCTACGTGCGTCAACTGCAGACGTGCGGGAAAACCAGCGGGTCACTCCATAAAAGACAAGGAGTGCTTCGCCTACAAGGCGGCTACCCAGGCCCTAATCGGCAAGACCGATTATGGCCAATAAACCTGTCCCTAATCCGGCCGGGGTCATAAACCGCACCGAAGTGGTCGTAAACCCGCCCATAAAACAACTTCGGGTTTTACAACAAAATATGAGGAGGGCCAGAGCCGTGACGGAAGAAGTCCTGCAGTACATGGGTAAGAATAATATTGATATATTATTATTGCAGGAACCATATGTATGCAGGAACATAATTCCGGGGTTCGGACTCCGTGCGATGACCATTCACGGAGCTGACAGCGGCGAGTATCCGTGGGCTGCCATTGTCATCGGGAGAAGGGACATCTCGGCGGTGAAACTCGGGCACTTGTCGAACGCGCATTGCACCTGCGTGCAGCTAACTTCCGCGGCGGGCAGTGTGTACATGGCGAGCATGTACTTTCCACCGTCGGAACCTATCGATCATCACCTGCATATGGTGAGGAAGATCGTAACGGAACTCCGAGGCGAAAGACTAATCATCGGTGTGGATGCGAACGCCAAGTCAACGATCTGGCATAGCAGACAGGAAGACACTCGGAGCGATCGAGGACGTTCGCTCGAGCTTCTGATTGCGGAACTGAACCTCATTGTAACCAATGAGGCAGGCAATCCACCGACATATAGCTCGCCAAGAGGAACGTCGAATATTGACGTCACCCTCGCAACGGAAAATGCAGTGCCGTTCGTGAGAAATTGGAGAGTCGAGGAGGGTCACACCTCTAGCGACCACAATGCCATTTTGTTCTCCCTGGAGGGAAGGGAAAATAACGACTACGTGCCGCGACGACCGCGATTCTCCGTTGTCAACGCCGACTGGGACAGATTCGATGAGGAACTCGTGCGCAAAGCACGAGATAACCTCATCGCAAGGAAGTGC
>CAJVQX010000053.1:17500-22500 GCA_911387935.1 Dolichovespula saxonica
ACTCTGGCCCTCCGTCTCTTTCACATTAAAAGAGACCACCTTCTTCTCATTTCGAGAGAAACTTTTGATTTGGACGAACCGTTAATTTTAGACAGTTCGTTAGTTTCAATCGAACATACATTTTGGTCTATTCGAACATATACGACGATCCGTCCATTTTGGACGATTCGTGCATGCAGACCGGGGTGTCCCCCTATATATACCGATTATGCGGCCGAGCGGTCGGCGACACCCGGTAAAATACACGGTCTCATATGGGAACGAACCAAGGAACGAATCGACCAAATGGCTAAAGCTATAAAACATTGTTTATTCAGCTTCAACACGCTCCTACGAAGTTCGTTAGTTTCAATCGAACATGCATTTTGGTCTATTCGAGCATATACGACGATCCGTCCATTTTGGACGATTCGTGCATGCAGACCGGGGTGTCCCCCTATATATACCGATTATGCGGCCGAGCGGTCGGCGACGCCCGGTAAAATACACGGTCTCATATGGGAACGAACCAAGGAACGAATCGACCAAATGGCTAAAGCTATAAAACATTGTTTATTCAGCTTCAACACGCTCCTACGAAGTTCGTTAGTTTCAATCGAACATGCATTTTGGTCTATTCGAGCATATACGACGATCCGTCCATTTTGGACGATTCGTGCATGCAGACCGGGGTGTCCCCCTATATATACCGATTATGCGGCCGAGCGGTCGGCGACGCCCGGTAAAATACACGGTCTCATATGGGAACGAACCAAGGAACGAATCGACCAATTGGCTAATGCTATAAAACATTGTTTATTCAGCTTCAACACGCTCCTACGAAGTTCGTTAGTTTCAATCGAACATGCATTTTGGTCTATTCGAGCATATACGACGATCCGTCCATTTTGGACGATTCGTGCATGCAGACCGGGGTGTCCCCCTATATATACCGATTATGCGGCCGAGCGGTCGGCGACGCCCGGTAAAATACACGGTCCCATATGGGAACGAACCAAGGAACGAATCGACCAATTGGCTAAAGCTATAAAACATTGTTTATTGAGATTCAACACGCTCCTACGTACTTCTTCAGGTATATTCCAATGAGTTCCATAAAAAGGGTCGTACTTCGATACTAATTTAACGATTGGTAGAGTGAAAACGTCGTTTTCGTCGGCGAATTGTTTATAACAATTGTTTTTGCAAATTAATAAATTTTCAAATTCCAACGAGCGTCGTATCGACGAAGGGACACTAAATAAAGCCCATGCAACAATCTTTTTCGAAAAATCTTCAAAACTGCCTTATTTATACATTTGTTAATTAAGCGAACCAACGAGAACTTTGTTATTTCTCCTCGGGTCGCACTTCGATACTAATTTAACGATTGGGAGAGTGAAAACGTCGTTTTCGTCGGCGAATTGTTTATAACAATTGTTTTTGCAAATTAATAAATTTTCAAATTCCAACGAGCGTCGTATCGACGAAGGGACTCTAAATAAAGCCGATGCAACAATCTTTTTCGAAAAATCTCCAATACTGCCTTATTTATCCATTTGTTAATTAAGCGAACCAACGAGAACTTTGTTATTTCTCCTCGGGTCGTACTTCGATACTAATTTAACGATTGGGAGAGTGAAAACGTCGTTTTCGTCGGCGAATTGTTTATAACAATTGTTTTTGCAAATTAATAAATTTTCAAATTCCAACGAGCGTCGTATCGACGAAGGGACACAAAATAAAGCCCATGCAACAATCTTTTTCGAAAAATCTCCAAAACTGCCTTTTTTATCCATTTGTTAATTAAGCGAACCAACGAGAACTTTGTTATTTCACCTCGGGTCGTACTTCGATACTAATTTAACGATTGGGAGAGTGAAAACGTCGTTTTCGTCGGCGAATTGTTTATAACAATTGTTTTTGCAAATTAATAAATTTTCAAATTCCAACGAGCGTCGTATCGACGAAGGGACACTAAATAAAGCCCATGCAACAATCTTTTTCGAAAAATCTTCAAAACTGCCTTATTTATCCATTTGTTAATTAAGCGAACCAACGAGAACTTTGTTATTTCTCCTCGGGTCGCACTTCGATACTAATTTAACGATTGGGAGAGTGAAAACGTCGTTTTCGTCGGCGAATTGTTTATAACAATTGTTTTTGCAAATTAATAAATTTTCAAATTCCAACGAGCGTCTTATCGACGAAGGGACTCTAAATAAAGCCCATGCAACAATTTTTTTCGAGAAATCTCAAAAATTGCCTTTTTTATCCATTTGTTAATTAAGGAAGCTGACGATGATATTGTTAAACCATAGCAAGTCTTTATATCGTACTCATTCTCCGACTGGTTCGAAAGAAAATCGACTTCTACAACAAATTGTTTATGCGAAATAATATATTTTTAATTTGCAAAACTTTTTATTATTTGCATTTTTATATACGAACTTACCTAATAAAACATAAATAAAAGTTTGATGTATAGGGTAGAAGCGTGTAGTATTTCAAAAAACTATGTTTTCTAGCGGAAACCGTTTGGTCGATTCGTTAGTAGGCTCGTTCCCATAAGACTCCGTGTATTACAATGGTCGTCGCCGACCACTCGGCCGCATAATCGGTATATATAAGGGAGCACCCATGTCGGCATGCACGATTCGGCCAAAATGAACGAACCGATTGTAACGCACGAAAAGACGATACGAATGAGCGTGCGAACGAACGGTCAATCCAATCGTAAAGAGAGGCGTATTATTAAAGTCTCCAAGTGGATGGAATAAATTTGAAATATTACGACGAAAGGGAAAACTTATACGAACGGGGCGGCCTCCTATTCGAGAGGTAAACGAAACAAGGTTTCATATTGTAAACCTATACGAATGGGAACATTATACTAAACTCACCGAGCTGTGGCGGTGAGACGCTCCAGAGATAAAGTTTTATTTTGTCTTTGTGCTTTTCCAACGATTTATGATTGGAAACTAATGCTTTCGCCGTCAGCGCGACGCTCCAGAGACAATCATTATAAGATGGAACCTTTTGGTCGATTCGTTAGTCGGTTCGTTCCCATAAGACTCCGTGTATTACAATGGTCGTCGCCGACCACTCGGCCGCATAATCGGTATATATAAGGGAGCACCCATGTCGGCATGCACGATTCGGCCAAAATGAACGAACCGATTGTAACGCACGAAAAGACGATACGAATGAGCGTGCGAACGAACGGTCAATCCAATCGTAAAGAGAGGCGTATTATTAAAGTCTCCAAGTGGATGGAATAAATTTGAAATATTACGACGAAAGGGAAAACTTATACGAACGGGGCGGCCTCCTATTCGAGAGGTAAACGAAACAAGGTTTCATATTGTAAACCTATACGAATGGGAACATTATACTAAACTCACCGAGCTGTGGCGGTGAGACGCTCCAGAGATAAAGTTTTATTTTGTCTTTGTGCTTTTCCAACGATTTATGATTGGAAACTAATGCTTTCGCCGTCAGCGCGACGCTCCAGAGACAATCATTATAAGATGGAACCTTTTGGTCGATTCGTTAGTCGGTTCGTTCCCATAAGACTCCGTGTATTACACTGGTCGTCGCCGACCACTCGGCCGCATAATCGGTATATATAAGGGAGCACCCATGTCGGCATGCACGATTCGGCCAAAATGAACGAACCGATTGTAACGCACGAAAAGACGATACGAATGAGCGTGCGAACGAACGGTCAATCCAATCGTAAAGAGAGGCGTATTATTAAAGTCTCCAAGTGGATGGAATAAATTTGAAATATTACGACGAAAGGGAAAACTTATACGAACGGGGCGGCCTCCTATTCGAGAGGTAAACGAAACAAGGTTTCATATTGTAAACCTATACGAATGGGAACATTATACTAAACTCACCGAGCTGTGGCGGTGAGACGCTCCAGAGATAAAGTTTTATTTTGTCTTTGTGCTTTTCCAACGATTTATGATTGGAAACTAATGCTTTCGCCGTCAGCGCGACGCTCCAGAGACAATCATTATAAGATGGAACCTTTTGGTCGATTCGTTAGTCGGTTCGTTCCCATAAGACTCCGTGTATTACAATGGTCGTCGCCGACCACTCGGCCGCATAATCGGTATATATAAGGGAGCACCCATGTCGGCATGCACGATTCGGCCAAAATGAACGAACCGATTGTAACGCACGAAAAGACGATACGAATGAGCGTGCGAACGAACGGTCAATCCAATCGTAAAGAGAGGCGTATTATTAAAGTCTCCAAGTGGATGGAATAAATTTGAAATATTACGACGAAAGGGAAAACTTATACGAACGGGGCGGCCTCCTATTCGAGAGGTAAACGAAACAAGGTTTCATATTGTAAACCTATACGAATGGGAACATTATACTAAACTCACCGAGCTGTGGCGGTGAGACGCTCCAGAGATAAAGTTTTATTTTGTCTTTGTGCTTTTCCAACGATTTATGATTGGAAACTAATGCTTTCGCCGTCAGCGCGACGCTCCAGAGACAATCATTATAAGATGGAACCTTTTGGTCGATTCGTTAGTCGGTTCGTTCCCATAAGACTCCGTGTATTACACTGGTCGTCGCCGACCACTCGGCCGCATAATCGGTATATATAAGGGAGCACCCATGTCGGCATGCACGATTCGGCCAAAATGAACGAACCGATTGTAACGCACGAAAAGACGATACGAATGAGCGTGCGAACGAACGGTCAATCCAATCGTAAAGAGAGGCGTATTATTAAAGTCTCCAAGTGGATGGAATAAATTTGAAATATTACGACGAAAGGGAAAACTTATACGAACGGGGCGGCCTCCTATTCGAGAGGTAAACGAAACAAGGTTTCATATTGTAAACCTATACGAATGGGAACATTATACTAAACTCACCGAGCTGTGGCGGTGAGACGCTCCAGAGATAAAGTTTTATTTTGTCTTTGTGCTTTTCCAACGATTTATGATTGGAAACTAATGCTTTCGCCGTCAGCGCGACGCTCCAGAGAC
>CAJVQX010000053.1:30000-32500 GCA_911387935.1 Dolichovespula saxonica
TTTCTGTATAAGCGTTCGAGTTCCCTGGAAACCTCTAGCAGGGAGATAGGGTTTGGAACGCGAAGAGCACCGCAGTTGCGGCGGTGTCCGGATCTTCCCCTCGGACCTTGAAAATCCAGGAGAGGGCCACGTGGAGGTGTCGCGCCGGTTCGTACCCATATCCGCAGCAGGTCTCCAAGGTAAAGAGCCTCTAGTCGATAGACTAATGTAGGTAAGGGAAGTCGGCAAATTGGATCCGTAACTTCGGAATAAGGATTGGCTCTGAGGAGCGGGGCGTGTCGGGCTTGGTAGGGAAGCGGGTCTGGCTGACGTGCCGGGCCTGGGCGAGGTGAACAGTTCCGGTAACGGTACTGGGATCCGAGCTCGGTCCCGTGCCTTGGCCTCCCGCGGATCTTCCTTGCTGCGAGGCTTCCTGGCGGATAGCCCCGTCGTGGTCGTCCTCTTCGGCCGCCATTCAACGCTCAGCTCAGAACTGGCACGGACTAGGGGAATCCGACTGTCTAATTAAAACAAAGCATTGCGATGGCCCTCACGGGTGTTGACGCAATGTGATTTCTGCCCAGTGCTCTGAATGTCAACGTGAAGAAATTCAAGCAAGCGCGGGTAAACGGCGGGAGTAACTATGACTCTCTTAAAGTTCTGTTTCGGCAGTACTCAGTAGGGATCATAGTTTAGCAAGCAATCTCCTCTTAGTGGGTCCCGCTATAAACTGTCCTCGGTGGAAAGCAATGCGACTTTCCCCAGGCTGGCCAAGAATTGCCTCTGCGAATGTCCGGGTCCTGGGGGCTGCCACCCCCCTCGACCGAAATTTAGTCGGCCCAAAGACAAATAAAATAGCCTCGGATGAACATAAAATTGTCGGAGGATCCACAGATCCTTCCGGCCCGACTAATAGTTCGAACCGATTCCTTTGCGAAGTCGAAAATTGCGAGAAATCCTTTGCCACTGCTCGTGGAAAATCAGTGCACCAACAACGGGCACATAAGAACTGGTATGATGAGAAAGCTGCACTTTCTATCAACAACTCGAAAGCGCCATGGAGCACCGAAGAAACTAGTCTTCTTGCAAGACAAGAAGCCGTGCTAGTTCTCGGAGGCGCAAAACATTTGAATCAGGCTCTTTTGCCATACTTCCCTAACCGGACTTTAGAAGCCATCAAAGGCCAAAGACGCTATGTCAAACATAAGGAGGCGGTACAACAGTTTCTGGCAAAACTCCAAGAGGGACCCCACAAGGAACCTCCTAAGAGTGAGTCGGAGACTGAAGGCGTTGACTCGATGAACGCCCTTAAAAAGGCCATCATCAACGTCATGAGAGGACTAAGCCCGCTTAAAGGCTCCGAATTTCGGGCCGATAAGTTGGGTAGAATCCTCTCCAATGTACTGACCTCATCGAATGACGAAATAGCCACAGAGCTCGAATCCTACCTTCTCGAAATATTTCCACCAAAGCCCGACAATGCGGACCCACAGCCGGCTCGAAGTAAGGAGCGTCCTCTTACGAGGAGACAATTTCGCAGGGTACAATACGCAAAGACCCAAAAAGCATGGAGGAAGAGTCCGAATAAATGTCTTAGATTCCTACTAAAGACAAAATCTTCCTCCCAAATACCCTGCAAAGAAAGGATGGTCCCCTACTGGCGGACCACTATGACAAACAAATGCAGCCTGTCTCCTTGGAGTGGACCAACTCCCGAAAGAGAATTAGAGATTCTATCTCCGATTACTCCGGCTGAAGTCACCTCGGCTTTTCCTGCCAGATCTGCCGCTCCAGGCCCTGATGGTTTAACACCCAGGCAACTCCGGAAAGTCCCATCGAACATCCTAGTAGGGATCATGAATCTCCTACTGATCGGAGGCAAAAGCCCTAAATTCCTCTTGGAATCTAAAACGACCCTGATTCCAAAGAAAGAGGAAGCTTCCGATCCAGGGGACTTCCGTCCAATAACTGTTTCGTCAGTTTTAATAAGAACATACCACAAAATATTAGCTAATAGAATTGCCAAAGCCATCACCCTGGACGACAGACAAAGAGCCTTCCTCCCTCGGGATGGAACGGCAAGAAACATTTTCGATCTGGACGTGATTCTACATTACCACCGCCAGAACTTTAGACCGCTTTACTTAGCCTCGTTAGACTTAGCGAAAGCTTTTGACTCCGTCTCAAAGTGCACAATAATCGACACACTTACCACCTATGGCGTCCCGACGCCAATAGTCAACTATCTAGCTGACGTGTACAAACGGAGCACCACGAGGCTCTCATGTGATGGATGGACCTCTGATATTATTACACCCGAGTGTGGAGTGAAACAAGGAGACCCACTGTCGCCACTGATTTTCAATCTGGTGATAGATGGACTCCTTCGAAGAATACCCCAAGAAATTGGGGTAAAAATAGACGATGTTCACTACAACGCTCTCGCGTTTGCAGATGATCTCGTCTTTGTTGCCTCCACTCCTCAGGGGCTCCAACACACTTTGGATGTTGCGGCTGAGTA
>CAJVQX010000053.1:37500-40000 GCA_911387935.1 Dolichovespula saxonica
ATATACCGATTATGCGGCCGAGCGGTCGGCGACGCCCGGTAAAATACACGGTCCCATATGGGAACGAACCAAGGAACGAATCGACCAATTGGCTAAAGCTATAAAACATTGTTTATTGAGATTCAACACGCTCCTACGTACTTCTTCAGGTATATTCCAATGAGTTCCATAAAAAGGGTCGTACTTCGATACTAATTTAACGATTGGTAGAGTGAAAACGTCGTTTTCGTCGGCGAATTGTTTATAACAATTGTTTTTGCAAATTAATAAATTTTCAAATTCCAACGAGCGTCGTATCGACGAAGGGACACTAAATAAAGCCCATGCAACAATCTTTTTCGAAAAATCTTCAAAACTGCCTTATTTATACATTTGTTAATTAAGCGAACCAACGAGAACTTTGTTATTTCTCCTCGGGTCGCACTTCGATACTAATTTAACGATTGGGAGAGTGAAAACGTCGTTTTCGTCGGCGAATTGTTTATAACAATTGTTTTTGCAAATTAATAAATTTTCAAATTCCAACGAGCGTCGTATCGACGAAGGGACTCTAAATAAAGCCGATGCAACAATCTTTTTCGAAAAATCTCCAATACTGCCTTATTTATCCATTTGTTAATTAAGCGAACCAACGAGAACTTTGTTATTTCTCCTCGGGTCGTACTTCGATACTAATTTAACGATTGGGAGAGTGAAAACGTCGTTTTCGTCGGCGAATTGTTTATAACAATTGTTTTTGCAAATTAATAAATTTTCAAATTCCAACGAGCGTCGTATCGACGAAGGGACACAAAATAAAGCCCATGCAACAATCTTTTTCGAAAAATCTCCAAAACTGCCTTTTTTATCCATTTGTTA
The DNA here is from genome assembly GCA_911387935.1 of Dolichovespula saxonica. Taxonomy (NCBI): domain Eukaryota; kingdom Metazoa; phylum Arthropoda; class Insecta; order Hymenoptera; family Vespidae; genus Dolichovespula; species Dolichovespula saxonica. Next base: position 38,359 of record CAJVQX010000053.1, read on the forward strand.
ATTAAGCGAACCAACGAGAACTTTGTTATTTCACCTCGGGTCGTACTTCGATACTAATTTAACGATTGGGAGAGTGAAAACGTCGTTTTCGTCGGCGAATTGTTTATAACAATTGTTTTTGCAAATTAATAAATTTTCAAATTCCAACGAGCGTCGTATCGACGAAGGGACACTAAATAAAGCCCATGCAACAATCTTTTTCGAAAAATCTTCAAAACTGCCTTATTTATCCATTTGTTAATTAAGCGAACCAACGAGAACTTTGTTATTTCTCCTCGGGTCGCACTTCGATACTAATTTAACGATTGGGAGAGTGAAAACGTCGTTTTCGTCGGCGAATTGTTTATAACAATTGTTTTTGCAAATTAATAAATTTTCAAATTCCAACGAGCGTCTTATCGACGAAGGGACTCTAAATAAAGCCCATGCAACAATTTTTTTCGAGAAATCTCAAAAATTGCCTTTTTTATCCATTTGTTAATTAAGGAAGCTGACGATGATATTGTTAAACCATAGCAAGTCTTTATATCGTACTCATTCTCCGACTGGTTCGAAAGAAAATCGACTTCTACAACAAATTGTTTATGCGAAATAATATATTTTTAATTTGCAAAACTTTTTATTATTTGCATTTTTATATACGAACTTACCTAATAAAACATAAATAAAAGTTTGATGTATAGGGTAGAAGCGTGTAGTATTTCAAAAAACTATGTTTTCTAGCGGAAACCGTTTGGTCGATTCGTTAGTAGGCTCGTTCCCATAAGACTCCGTGTATTACAATGGTCGTCGCCGACCACTCGGCCGCATAATCGGTATATATAAGGGAGCACCCATGTCGGCATGCACGATTCGGCCAAAATGAACGAACCGATTGTAACGCACGAAAAGACGATACGAATGAGCGTGCGAACGAACGGTCAATCCAATCGTAAAGAGAGGCGTATTATTAAAGTCTCCAAGTGGATGGAATAAATTTGAAATATTACGACGAAAGGGAAAACTTATACGAACGGGGCGGCCTCCTATTCGAGAGGTAAACGAAACAAGGTTTCATATTGTAAACCTATACGAATGGGAACATTATACTAAACTCACCGAGCTGTGGCGGTGAGACGCTCCAGAGATAAAGTTTTATTTTGTCTTTGTGCTTTTCCAACGATTTATGATTGGAAACTAATGCTTTCGCCGTCAGCGCGACGCTCCAGAGACAATCATTATAAGATGGAACCTTTTGGTCGATTCGTTAGTCGGTTCGTTCCCATAAGACTCCGTGTATTACAATGGTCGTCGCCGACCACTCGGCCGCATAATCGGTATATATAAGGGAGCACCCATGTCGGCATGCACGATTCGGCCAAAATGAACGAACCGATTGTAACGCACGAAAAGACGATACGAATGAGCGTGCGAACGAACGGTCAATCCAATCGTAAAGAGAGGCGTATTATTAAAGTCTCCAAGTGGATGGAATAAATTTGAAATATTACGACGAAAGGGAAAACTTATACGAACGGGGCGGCCTCCTATTCGAGAGGTAAACGAAACAAGGTTTCATATTGTAAACCTATACGAATGGGAACATTATACTAAACTCACCGAGCTGTGGCGGTGAGACGCTCCAGAGATAAAGTTTTATTTT
>CAJVQX010000053.1:47500-50000 GCA_911387935.1 Dolichovespula saxonica
CGTAAGAGTGTTCGTCGGGGTAACCCAAAATGACCTGGAGACGCCGTCGGGAGATCCGGGAAGAGTTTTCTTTTCTGTATAAGCGTTCGAGTTCCCTGGAAACCTCTAGCAGGGAGATAGGGTTTGGAACGCGAAGAGCACCGCAGTTGCGGCGGTGTCCGGATCTTCCCCTCGGACCTTGAAAATCCAGGAGAGGGCCACGTGGAGGTGTCGCGCCGGTTCGTACCCATATCCGCAGCAGGTCTCCAAGGTAAAGAGCCTCTAGTCGATAGACTAATGTAGGTAAGGGAAGTCGGCAAATTGGATCCGTAACTTCGGAATAAGGATTGGCTCTGAGGAGCGGGGCGTGTCGGGCTTGGTAGGGAAGCGGGTCTGGCTGACGTGCCGGGCCTGGGCGAGGTGAACAGTTCCGGTAACGGTACTGGGATCCGAGCTCGGTCCCGTGCCTTGGCCTCCCGCGGATCTTCCTTGCTGCGAGGCTTCCTGGCGGATAGCCCCGTCGTGGTCGTCCTCTTCGGCCGCCATTCAACGCTCAGCTCAGAACTGGCACGGACTAGGGGAATCCGACTGTCTAATTAAAACAAAGCATTGCGATGGCCCTCACGGGTGTTGACGCAATGTGATTTCTGCCCAGTGCTCTGAATGTCAACGTGAAGAAATTCAAGCAAGCGCGGGTAAACGGCGGGAGTAACTATGACTCTCTTAAAGTACTGCTTCGGCAGTACTCAGTAGGGATCATAGTTTAGCAAGCAGTCTCCTCTTAGTGGGTCCCGCCATAAACTGTCCTCGGTGGAAAGCAATGCGACTTTCCCCAGGCTGGCCAAGAACTGCCTCTGCGAATGTCCGGGTCCTGGGGGCTGCCACCCCCCTCGACCGTTTATTAGTCGGCCCAAACTCAATAAATATTGCCTCGGATGGATTAAATAGAGTCGGAGGATCCACAGATCCTTCCGGCCCGACTAAAAGTTCGAACCAGTTTCCTTGCGGAGTTGAAAATTGTGAGAAAACCTTTGCCACTGTTCGTGGGAAATCAGTGCACCAACAACGGGCACACAAGAACTGGTATGACGAGATGACTGCAAATTCGATCAACAACTCGAAAGCGCCATGGAGCACCGAGGAAACTAGTCTTCTTGCAAGACAAGAAGCCGTGCTAGTTCTCGGAGGCGCAAAATATTTGAATCAGGCTCTTTTGCCATACTTTCCGAACCGGACTTTAGAAGCCATTAAAGGCCAAAGGCGCTATGTCAAGCACAAGGAGGCGGTACAACAGTTTCTGGCAAAACTCCAAGAGGGACCCCACAAGGAACCTCCTAAGAGCGAGTCGGAGACTGAAGGCGTTGAATCGATGAACGCCCTTAAAAAGGCCATCATCAACGTCATGAGTGGACTAAGCCCGCTTAAAGGCTCCGAATTTCGGGCCGATAAGTTGGGTAGAATCCTCTCTAATGTATTGACCTCATCGAATGACGAAATAGCCGCAGAGCTGGAAGCCTACCTGCTCGAAGTATTTCCACCAAAGCCCGACAATGCGGACCCACAGCCGGCTCGAAGTAAGGAGCGTCCTCTTACGAGGAGACAAATGCGCAGGGTACAATATTCGAAGACCCAAAAGGCTTGGAGGAAGAGTCCGAATAAATGTCTAAAATTCCTATTAAAGACAAAATCTTCCTCCCAAATACCCTGCAAAGAACAGATGGTCCCCTACTGGAGGACCACTATGACGAATAAAAGTGACCTGTCTCCTTGGAGTGGACAAACTCCTGAAAGAGAATTGGAGATCTTATCTCCGATTATTCCGGCTGAAGTCACCATGGCTTTTCCTGCCAGATCTGCCGCTCCAGGCCCTGATGGTTTAACACCCAGGCAGCTCCGGAAAGTCCCATTGAACATCCTTGTAGGGATCATGAATCTCCTACTGATCGGAGGCAAAAGCCCGAAATTCCTCTTGGAATCTAAAACTACCCTGATTCCAAAGAAAGAGGAAGCTTCCGATCCAGGGGACTTCCGACCAATTACTGTATCGCCAGTAATAATAAGGACATTTCATAAAATAATTGCGAATAGAGTTGCCAAAGCCATCACCCTGGACGACAGACAAAGAGCCTTCCTCCCTCGGGATGGAACGGCAAGAAATATTTTCGATCTGGACGTGATCCTCCATTATCACCGTCAAAACTTTAAACCACTCTATTTAGCCTCGCTGGATATAGCGAAAGCTTTCGACTCCGTATCAAAGCGTACTATTAATGATACACTCTCCATCTATGGTGTCCCGAGTCAAATAGTAAACTATTTGTCTGATGTATACAAACGGAGTACCACGAGGCTCTCATGTGATGGATGGACCTCGGATATTATTACACCCGAGTGTGGAGTGAAACAAGGAGACCCACTATCGCCACTGATTTTCAATCTGGTGATAGATGGACTCCTTCGAAGAATACCCCAAGAAATTGGGGTAAAAATAGACGACGTTCACTACAACGCTCTCGCGTTC
>CAJVQX010000053.1:55000-57500 GCA_911387935.1 Dolichovespula saxonica
AGAGTGAAAACGTCGTTTTCGTCGGCGAATTGTTTATAACAATTGTTTTTGCAAATTAATAAATTTTCAAATTCCAACGAGCGTTGTATCGACGAAGGGACTCTAAATAAAGCCGATGCAACAATCTTTTTCGAAAAATCTCCAATACTGCCTTATTTATCCATTTGTTAATTAAGCGAACCAACGAGAACTTTGTTATTTCTCCTCGGGTCGTACTTCGATACTAATTTAACGATTGGGAGAGTGAAAACGTCGTTTTCGTCGGCGAATTGTTTATAACAATTGTTTTTGCAAATTAATAAATTTTCAAATTCCAACGAGCGTCGTATCGACGAAGGGACACTAAATAAAGCCCATGCAACAATCTTTTTCGAAAAATCTTCAAAACTGCCTTATTTATCCATTTGTTAATTAAGCGAACCAACGAGAACTTTGTTATTTCTCCTCGGGTCGTACTTCGATACTAATTTAACGATTGGGAGAGTGAAAACGTCGTTTTCGTCGGCGAATTGTTTATAACAATTGTTTTTGCAAATTAATAAATTTTCAAATTCCAACGAGCGTCGTATCGACGAAGGGACACAAAATAAAGCCCATGCAACAATCTTTTTCGAAAAATCTCCAATACTGCCTTTTTTATCCATTTGTTAATTAAGCGAACCAACGAGAACTTTGTTATTTCACCTCGGGTCGTACTTCGATACTAATTTAACGATTGGGAGAGTGAAAACGTCGTTTTCGTCGGCGAATTGTTTATAACAATTGTTTTTGCAAATTAATAAATTTTCAAATTCCAACGAGCGTCGTATCGACGAAGGGACACTAAATAAAGCCCATGCAACAATCTTTTTCGAAAAATCTTCAAAACTGCCTTATTTATCCATTTGTTAATTAAGCGAACCAACGAGAACTTTGTTATTTCTCCTCGGGTCGTACTTCGATACTAATTTAACGATTGGGAGAGTGAAAACGTCGTTTTCGTCGGCGAATTGTTTATAACAATTGTTTTTGCAAATTAATAAATTTTCAAATTCCAACGAGCGTCTTATCGACGAAGGGACTCTAAATAAAGCCCATGCAACAATTTTTTTCGAGAAATCTCCAAAATTGCCTTTTTTATCCATTTGTTAATTAAGGAAGCTGACGATGATATTGTTAAACCATAGCAAGTCTTTATATCGTACTCATTCTCCGACTGGTTCGAAAGAAAATCGACTTCTACAACAAATTGTTTATGCGAAATAATATATTTTTAATTTGCAAAACTTTTTATTATTTGCATTTTTATATACGAACTTACCTAATAAAACATAAATAAAAGTTTGATGTATAGGGAAGAAGCGTGTAGTATTTCAAAAAACTATGTTTTCTAGCGGAAACCGTTTGGTCGATTCGTTAGTAGGCTCGTTCCCATAAGACTCCGTGTATTACACTGGTCGTCGCCGACCACTCGGCCGCATAATCGGTATATATAAGGGAGCACCCATGTCGGCATGCACGATTCGGCCAAAATGAACGAACCGATTGTAACGCACGAAAAGACGATACGAATGAGCGTGCGAACGAACGGTCAATCCAATCGTAAAGAGAGGCGTATTATTAAAGTCTCCAAGTGGATGGAATAAATTTGAAATATTACGACGAAAGGGAAAACTTATACGAACGGGGCGGCCTCCTATTCGAGAGGTAAACGAAACAAGGTTTCATATTGTAAACCTATACGAATGGGAACATTATACTAAACTCACCGAGCTGTGGCGGTGAGACGCTCCAGAGATAAAGTTTTATTTTGTCTTTGTGCTTTTCCAACGATTTATGATTGGAAACTAATGCTTTCGCCGTCAGCGCGACGCTCCAGAGACAATCATTATAAGATGGAAACTTTTGGTCGATTCGTTAGTCGGTTCGTTCCCATAAGACTCCGTGTATTACACTGGTCGTCGCCGACCACTCGGCCGCATAATCGGTATATATAAGGGAGCACCCATGTCGGCATGCACGATTCGGCCAAAATGAACGAACCGATTGTAACGCACGAAAAGACGATACGAATGAGCGTGCGAACGAACGGTCAATCCAATCGTAAAGAGAGGCGTATTATTAAAGTCTCCAAGTGGATGGAATAAATTTGAAATATTACGACGAAAGGGAAAACTTATACGAACGGGGCGGCCTCCTATTCGAGAGGTAAACGAAACAAGGTTTCATATTGTAAACCTATACGAATGGGAACATTATACTAAACTCACCGAGCTGTGGCGGTGAGACGCTCCAGAGTTAAAGTTTCATCTTATCTTGACTCGGTGCTTTTGCAATATTTATTTACCGTCGCCGTCCAGTCGGCAGGGCCGAATCGAAACTTTTCGAACGATTTATAATTTGAAACTAACGCGTTCGACGTCAGCCCGGCGACGCTCCCAGATTCTATGTTTTTTGGCGGGAACCGGTTGGACATTTTATCCGCCAGTCCGTTCCCGCAAGACTCCGTGTCTTTCACCGG
>CAJVQX010000054.1:0-2500 GCA_911387935.1 Dolichovespula saxonica
GTAAACCTATACGAATGGGAACATTATACTAAACTCACCGAGCTGTGGCGGTGAGACGCTCCAGAGATAAAGTTTTATTTTGTCTTTGTGCTTTTCCAACGATTTATGATTGGAAACTAATGCTTTCGCCGTCAGCGCGACGCTCCAGAGACAATCATTATAAGATGGAACCTTTTGGTCGATTCGTTAGTCGGTTCGTTCCCATAAGACTCCGTGTATTACAATGGTCGTCGCCGACCACTCGGCCGCATAATCGGTATATATAAGGGAGCACCCATGTCGGCATGCACGATTCGGCCAAAATGAACGAACCGATTGTAACGCACGAAAAGACGATACGAATGAGCGTGCGAACGAACGGTCAATCCAATCGTAAAGAGAGGCGTATTATTAAAGTCTCCAAGTGGATGGAATAAATTTGAAATATTACGACGAAAGGGAAAACTTATACGAACGGGGCGGCCTCCTATTCGAGAGGTAAACGAAACAAGGTTTCATATTGTAAACCTATACGAATGGGAACATTATACTAAACTCACCGAGCTGTGGCGGTGAGACGCTCCAGAGATAAAGTTTTATTTTGTCTTTGTGCTTTTCCAACGATTTATGATTGGAAACTAATGCTTTCGCCGTCAGCGCGACGCTCCAGAGACAATCATTATAAGATGGAACCTTTTGGTCGATTCGTTAGTCGGTTCGTTCCCATAAGACTCCGTGTATTACACTGGTCGTCGCCGACCACTCGGCCGCATAATCGGTATATATAAGGGAGCACCCATGTCGGCATGCACGATTCGGCCAAAATGAACGAACCGATTGTAACGCACGAAAAGACGATACGAATGAGCGTGCGAACGAACGGTCAATCCAATCGTAAAGAGAGGCGTATTATTAAAGTCTCCAAGTGGATGGAATAAATTTGAAATATTACGACGAAAGGGAAAACTTATACGAACGGGGCGGCCTCCTATTCGAGAGGTAAACGAAACAAGGTTTCATATTGTAAACCTATACGAATGGGAACATTATACTAAACTCACCGAGCTGTGGCGGTGAGACGCTCCAGAGATAAAGTTTTATTTTGTCTTTGTGCTTTTCCAACGATTTATGATTGGAAACTAATGCTTTCGCCGTCAGCGCGACGCTCCAGAGACAATCATTATAAGATGGAAACTTTTGGTCGATTCGTTAGTCGGTTCGTTCCCATAAGACTCCGTGTATTACACTGGTCGTCGCCGACCACTCGGCCGCATAATCGGTATATATAAGGGAGCACCCATGTCGGCATGCACGATTCGGCCAAAATGAACGAACCGATTGTAACGCACGAAAAGACGATACGAATGAGCGTGCGAACGAACGGTCAATCCAATCGTAAAGAGAGGCGTATTATTAAAGTCTCCAAGTGGATGGAATAAATTTGAAATATTACGACGAAAGGGAAAACTTATACGAACGGGGCGGCCTCCTATTCGAGAGGTAAACGAAACAAGGTTTCATATTGTAAACCTATACGAATGGGAACATTATACTAAACTCACCGAGCTGTGGCGGTGAGACGCTCCAGAGTTAAAGTTTCATCTTATCTTGACTCGGTGCTTTTGCAATATTTATTTACCGTCGCCGTCCAGTCGGCAGGGCCGAATCGAAACTTTTCGAACGATTTATAATTTGAAACTAACGCGTTCGACGTCAGCCCGGCGACGCTCCCAGATTCTATGTTTTTTGGCGGGAACCGGTTGGACATTTTATCCGCCAGTCCGTTCCCGCAAGACTCCGTGTCTTTCACCGGTTGTCGCCGACCACTCGGCCGCATAATCGGTATCTTTAAGAGTATGCACGTTTCGGCTCGGTCGAATCGTGCTTAAAAGTATATTACATATCCACACAGCATTACCACGGGTCGGTGTCTCTGACCGAATGGCCCTTACGTGGTACGCGCTTCGGCGTTGGATAGTTCGTTGGTTTGTCCGGTCGACCTGAAAGGTTTGTACGGAAAATCATGGCTGCTTACCGAGCATCAACTCTCTCGATTCCGAGCGACGAAATGAACTTTCTTTTGTATCCTCTAAGCGTCAACGGAGACGAGAGAATCTGTCTGTGGTCTCTGCGCTGAAAAGCCATCAGATCCGAACGGCTATTTACCGAATCGTTTGAAACGCTGAAGGCAAACGTTTCTCGGTAGGTGTGACGCTGCCAAGGCAGAGTTACACCAAAATTTTTTCCGCCATCAGCATAAAATCCCCAAAGTTCCAATAGTTAATGATTTTCAGTCAAACTTTGCTCGGGATTTTTCAAGATTGAGGCCAAAACTGATATATTATTTATTATTCATTCAGTCTCTCGGGCCCAATCTCTCTCTTCTTTATGTGCGCGCGTTTTATATGCCGCATATAGAAAGAAGAAGCAAAGTATCGTCGTCCGGCATACGTGTTGGCGACAGAACGCGTGAAAGATTTAGGGAGTCGGCGAAAAAGTCTCGTCGTCGTCCCTTCTTTCA
>CAJVQX010000054.1:12500-15000 GCA_911387935.1 Dolichovespula saxonica
TATATACCGATTATGCGGCCGAGCGGTCGGCGACGCCCGGTAAAATACACGGTCTCATATGGGAACGAACCAAGGAACGAATCGACCAATTGGCTAATGCTATAAAACATTGTTTATTCAGCTTCAACACGCTCCTACGAAGTTCGTTAGTTTCAATCGAACATGCATTTTGGTCTATTCGAGCATATACGACGATCCGTCCATTTTGGACGATTCGTGCATGCAGACCGGGGTGTCCCCCTATATATACCGATTATGCGGCCGAGCGGTCGGCGACGCCCGGTAAAATACACGGTCCCATATGGGAACGAACCAAGGAACGAATCGACCAATTGGCTAAAGCTATAAAACATTGTTTATTGAGATTCAACACGCTCCTACGTACTTCTTCAGGTATATTCCAATGAGTTCCATAAAAAGGGTCGTACTTCGATACTAATTTAACGATTGGTAGAGTGAAAACGTCGTTTTCGTCGGCGAATTGTTTATAACAATTGTTTTTGCAAATTAATAAATTTTCAAATTCCAACGAGCGTCGTATCGACGAAGGGACACTAAATAAAGCCCATGCAACAATCTTTTTCGAAAAATCTTCAAAACTGCCTTATTTATACATTTGTTAATTAAGCGAACCAACGAGAACTTTGTTATTTCTCCTCGGGTCGCACTTCGATACTAATTTAACGATTGGGAGAGTGAAAACGTCGTTTTCGTCGGCGAATTGTTTATAACAATTGTTTTTGCAAATTAATAAATTTTCAAATTCCAACGAGCGTCGTATCGACGAAGGGACTCTAAATAAAGCCGATGCAACAATCTTTTTCGAAAAATCTCCAATACTGCCTTATTTATCCATTTGTTAATTAAGCGAACCAACGAGAACTTTGTTATTTCTCCTCGGGTCGTACTTCGATACTAATTTAACGATTGGGAGAGTGAAAACGTCGTTTTCGTCGGCGAATTGTTTATAACAATTGTTTTTGCAAATTAATAAATTTTCAAATTCCAACGAGCGTCGTATCGACGAAGGGACACAAAATAAAGCCCATGCAACAATCTTTTTCGAAAAATCTCCAAAACTGCCTTTTTTATCCATTTGTTAATTAAGCGAACCAACGAGAACTTTGTTATTTCACCTCGGGTCGTACTTCGATACTAATTTAACGATTGGGAGAGTGAAAACGTCGTTTTCGTCGGCGAATTGTTTATAACAATTGTTTTTGCAAATTAATAAATTTTCAAATTCCAACGAGCGTCGTATCGACGAAGGGACACTAAATAAAGCCCATGCAACAATCTTTTTCGAAAAATCTTCAAAACTGCCTTATTTATCCATTTGTTAATTAAGCGAACCAACGAGAACTTTGTTATTTCTCCTCGGGTCGCACTTCGATACTAATTTAACGATTGGGAGAGTGAAAACGTCGTTTTCGTCGGCGAATTGTTTATAACAATTGTTTTTGCAAATTAATAAATTTTCAAATTCCAACGAGCGTCTTATCGACGAAGGGACTCTAAATAAAGCCCATGCAACAATTTTTTTCGAGAAATCTCAAAAATTGCCTTTTTTATCCATTTGTTAATTAAGGAAGCTGACGATGATATTGTTAAACCATAGCAAGTCTTTATATCGTACTCATTCTCCGACTGGTTCGAAAGAAAATCGACTTCTACAACAAATTGTTTATGCGAAATAATATATTTTTAATTTGCAAAACTTTTTATTATTTGCATTTTTATATACGAACTTACCTAATAAAACATAAATAAAAGTTTGATGTATAGGGTAGAAGCGTGTAGTATTTCAAAAAACTATGTTTTCTAGCGGAAACCGTTTGGTCGATTCGTTAGTAGGCTCGTTCCCATAAGACTCCGTGTATTACAATGGTCGTCGCCGACCACTCGGCCGCATAATCGGTATATATAAGGGAGCACCCATGTCGGCATGCACGATTCGGCCAAAATGAACGAACCGATTGTAACGCACGAAAAGACGATACGAATGAGCGTGCGAACGAACGGTCAATCCAATCGTAAAGAGAGGCGTATTATTAAAGTCTCCAAGTGGATGGAATAAATTTGAAATATTACGACGAAAGGGAAAACTTATACGAACGGGGCGGCCTCCTATTCGAGAGGTAAACGAAACAAGGTTTCATATTGTAAACCTATACGAATGGGAACATTATACTAAACTCACCGAGCTGTGGCGGTGAGACGCTCCAGAGATAAAGTTTTATTTTGTCTTTGTGCTTTTCCAACGATTTATGATTGGAAACTAATGCTTTCGCCGTCAGCGCGACGCTCCAGAGACAATCATTATAAGATGGAACCTTTTGGTCGATTCGTTAGTCGGTTCGTTCCCATAAGACTCCGTGTATTACAATGGTCGTCGCCGACCACTCGGCCGCATAATCGGTATATATAAGGGAGCACCCATGTCGGCATGCACGATTCGGCCAAAATGAACGAACCGATTGTAACGCACGAAAAGACGATA
>CAJVQX010000054.1:30000-35000 GCA_911387935.1 Dolichovespula saxonica
ATTTTGGTCTATTCGAACATATACGACGATCCGTCCATTTTGGACGATTCGTGCATGCAGACCGGGGTGTCCCCCTATATATACCGATTATGCGGCCGAGCGGTCGGCGACGCCCGGTAAAATACACGGTCTCATATGGGAACGAACCAAGGAACGAATCGACCAAATGGCTAAAGCTATAAAACATTGTTTATTCAGCTTCAACACGCTCCTACGAAGTTCGTTAGTTTCAATCGAACATGCATTTTGGTCTATTCGAGCATATACGACGATCCGTCCATTTTGGACGATTCGTGCATGCAGACCGGGGTGTCCCCCTATATATACCGATTATGCGGCCGAGCGGTCGGCGACGCCCGGTAAAATACACGGTCTCATATGGGAACGAACCAAGGAACGAATCGACCAAATGGCTAAAGCTATAAAACATTGTTTATTCAGCTTCAACACGCTCCTACGAAGTTCGTTAGTTTCAATCGAACATGCATTTTGGTCTATTCGAGCATATACGACGATCCGTCCATTTTGGACGATTCGTGCATGCAGACCGGGGTGTCCCCCTATATATACCGATTATGCGGCCGAGCGGTCGGCGACGCCCGGTAAAATACACGGTCTCATATGGGAACGAACCAAGGAACGAATCGACCAATTGGCTAATGCTATAAAACATTGTTTATTCAGCTTCAACACGCTCCTACGAAGTTCGTTAGTTTCAATCGAACATGCATTTTGGTCTATTCGAGCATATACGACGATCCGTCCATTTTGGACGATTCGTGCATGCAGACCGGGGTGTCCCCCTATATATACCGATTATGCGGCCGAGCGGTCGGCGACGCCCGGTAAAATACACGGACCCATATGGGAACGAACCAAGGAACGAATCGACCAATTGGCTAAAGCTATAAAACATTGTTTATTGAGATTCAACACGCTCCTACGTACTTCTTCAGGTATATTCCAATGAGTTCCATAAAAAGGGTCGTACTTCGATACTAATTTAACGATTGGTAGAGTGAAAACGTCGTTTTCGTCGGCGAATTGTTTATAACAATTGTTTTTGCAAATTAATAAATTTTCAAATTCCAACGAGCGTCGTATCGACGAAGGGACACTAAATAAAGCCCATGCAACAATCTTTTTCGAAAAATCTTCAAAACTGCCTTATTTATACATTTGTTAATTAAGCGAACCAACGAGAACTTTGTTATTTCTCCTCGGGTCGCACTTCGATACTAATTTAACGATTGGGAGAGTGAAAACGTCGTTTTCGTCGGCGAATTGTTTATAACAATTGTTTTTGCAAATTAATAAATTTTCAAATTCCAACGAGCGTCGTATCGACGAAGGGACTCTAAATAAAGCCGATGCAACAATCTTTTTCGAAAAATCTCCAATACTGCCTTATTTATCCATTTGTTAATTAAGCGAACCAACGAGAACTTTGTTATTTCTCCTCGGGTCGTACTTCGATACTAATTTAACGATTGGGAGAGTGAAAACGTCGTTTTCGTCGGCGAATTGTTTATAACAATTGTTTTTGCAAATTAATAAATTTTCAAATTCCAACGAGCGTCGTATCGACGAAGGGACACAAAATAAAGCCCATGCAACAATCTTTTTCGAAAAATCTCCAAAACTGCCTTTTTTATCCATTTGTTAATTAAGCGAACCAACGAGAACTTTGTTATTTCTCCTCGGGTCGTACTTCGATACTAATTTAACGATTGGGAGAGTGAAAACGTCGTTTTCGTCGGCGAATTGTTTATAACAATTGTTTTTGCAAATTAATAAATTTTCAAATTCCAACGAGCGTCGTATCGACGAAGGGACACTAAATAAAGCCCATGCAACAATCTTTTTCGAAAAATCTTCAAAACTGCCTTATTTATCCATTTGTTAATTAAGCGAACCAACGAGAACTTTGTTATTTCTCCTCGGGTCGCACTTCGATACTAATTTAACGATTGGGAGAGTGAAAACGTCGTTTTCGTCGGCGAATTGTTTATAACAATTGTTTTTGCAAATTAATAAATTTTCAAATTCCAACGAGCGTCTTATCGACGAAGGGACTCTAAATAAAGCCCATGCAACAATTTTTTTCGAGAAATCTCAAAAATTGCCTTTTTTATCCATTTGTTAATTAAGGAAGCTGACGATGATATTGTTAAACCATAGCAAGTCTTTATATCGTACTCATTCTCCGACTGGTTCGAAAGAAAATCGACTTCTACAACAAATTGTTTATGCGAAATAATATATTTTTAATTTGCAAAACTTTTTATTATTTGCATTTTTATATACGAACTTACCTAATAAAACATAAATAAAAGTTTGATGTATAGGGTAGAAGCGTGTAGTATTTCAAAAAACTATGTTTTCTAGCGGAAACCGTTTGGTCGATTCGTTAGTAGGCTCGTTCCCATAAGACTCCGTGTATTACAATGGTCGTCGCCGACCACTCGGCCGCATAATCGGTATATATAAGGGAGCACCCATGTCGGCATGCACGATTCGGCCAAAATGAACGAACCGATTGTAACGCACGAAAAGACGATACGAATGAGCGTGCGAACGAACGGTCAATCCAATCGTAAAGAGAGGCGTATTATTAAAGTCTCCAAGTGGATGGAATAAATTTGAAATATTACGACGAAAGGGAAAACTTATACGAACGGGGCGGCCTCCTATTCGAGAGGTAAACGAAACAAGGTTTCATATTGTAAACCTATACGAATGGGAACATTATACTAAACTCACCGAGCTGTGGCGGTGAGACGCTCCAGAGATAAAGTTTTATTTTGTCTTTGTGCTTTTCCAACGATTTATGATTGGAAACTAATGCTTTCGCCGTCAGCGCGACGCTCCAGAGACAATCATTATAAGATGGAACCTTTTGGTCGATTCGTTAGTCGGTTCGTTCCCATAAGACTCCGTGTATTACAATGGTCGTCGCCGACCACTCGGCCGCATAATCGGTATATATAAGGGAGCACCCATGTCGGCATGCACGATTCGGCCAAAATGAACGAACCGATTGTAACGCACGAAAAGACGATACGAATGAGCGTGCGAACGAACGGTCAATCCAATCGTAAAGAGAGGCGTATTATTAAAGTCTCCAAGTGGATGGAATAAATTTGAAATATTACGACGAAAGGGAAAACTTATACGAACGGGGCGGCCTCCTATTCGAGAGGTAAACGAAACAAGGTTTCATATTGTAAACCTATACGAATGGGAACATTATACTAAACTCACCGAGCTGTGGCGGTGAGACGCTCCAGAGATAAAGTTTTATTTTGTCTTTGTGCTTTTCCAACGATTTATGATTGGAAACTAATGCTTTCGCCGTCAGCGCGACGCTCCAGAGACAATCATTATAAGATGGAACCTTTTGGTCGATTCGTTAGTCGGTTCGTTCCCATAAGACTCCGTGTATTACACTGGTCGTCGCCGACCACTCGGCCGCATAATCGGTATATATAAGGGAGCACCCATGTCGGCATGCACGATTCGGCCAAAATGAACGAACCGATTGTAACGCACGAAAAGACGATACGAATGAGCGTGCGAACGAACGGTCAATCCAATCGTAAAGAGAGGCGTATTATTAAAGTCTCCAAGTGGATGGAATAAATTTGAAATATTACGACGAAAGGGAAAACTTATACGAACGGGGCGGCCTCCTATTCGAGAGGTAAACGAAACAAGGTTTCATATTGTAAACCTATACGAATGGGAACATTATACTAAACTCACCGAGCTGTGGCGGTGAGACGCTCCAGAGATAAAGTTTTATTTTGTCTTTGTGCTTTTCCAACGATTTATGATTGGAAACTAATGCTTTCGCCGTCAGCGCGACGCTCCAGAGACAATCATTATAAGATGGAACCTTTTGGTCGATTCGTTAGTCGGTTCGTTCCCATAAGACTCCGTGTATTACAATGGTCGTCGCCGACCACTCGGCCGCATAATCGGTATATATAAGGGAGCACCCATGTCGGCATGCACGATTCGGCCAAAATGAACGAACCGATTGTAACGCACGAAAAGACGATACGAATGAGCGTGCGAACGAACGGTCAATCCAATCGTAAAGAGAGGCGTATTATTAAAGTCTCCAAGTGGATGGAATAAATTTGAAATATTACGACGAAAGGGAAAACTTATACGAACGGGGCGGCCTCCTATTCGAGAGGTAAACGAAACAAGGTTTCATATTGTAAACCTATACGAATGGGAACATTATACTAAACTCACCGAGCTGTGGCGGTGAGACGCTCCAGAGTTAAAGTTTCATCTTATCTTGACTCGGTGCTTTTGCAATATTTATTTACCGTCGCCGTCCAGTCGGCAGGGCCGAATCGAAACTTTTCGAACGATTTATAATTTGAAACTAACGCGTTCGACGTCAGCCCGGCGACGCTCCCAGATTCTATGTTTTTTGGCGGGAACCGGTTGGACATTTTATCCGCCAGTCCGTTCCCGCAAGACTCCGTGTCTTTCACCGGTTGTCGCCGACCACTCGGCCGCATAATCGGTATCTTTAAGAGTATGCACGTTTCGGCTCGGTCGAATCGTGCTTAAAAGTATATTACATATCCACACAGCATTACCACGGGTCGGTGTCTCTGACCGAATGGCCCTTACGTGGTACGCGCTTCGGCGTTGGATAGTTCGTTGGTTTGTCCGGTCGACCTGAAAGGTTTGTACGGAAAATCATGGCTGCTTACCGAGCATCAACTCTCTCGATTCCGAGCGACGAAATGAACTTTCTTTTGTATCCTCTAAGCGTCAACGGAGACGAGAGAATCTGTCTGTGGTCTCTGCGCTGAAAAGCCATCAGATCCGAACGGCTATTTACCGAATCGTTTGAAACGCTGAAGGCAAACGTTTCTCGGTAGGTGTGACGCTGCCAAGGCAGAGTTACACCAAAATTTTTTCCGCCATCAGCATAAAATCCCCAAAGTTCCAATAGTTAATGATTTTCAGTC
>CAJVQX010000055.1:0-16962 GCA_911387935.1 Dolichovespula saxonica
TCTCCTTGATCTGAATTACCATGGAGAGTCGTTTGTGCTGTTGCATAAGAAGTATTACTTTGTATATGTCTGACATCTCCCTCTGAATTAGGACATATAGAAGAAGGAATAGTTTCTTTGGTTGGAGTAGTATTTCCAAAATCAGGAGGCATCGGTGCTTGTTTTTTCTGACTTGGTGCTTGTTTCTTATTTAACACTATTTGTTTTCTTCTTGTCAGCAAGTTAGATAATAGATCTTGTTTATGCGTATCACCACTTTTATTACTTTCAGATTGTAGAATTAGTATAGATCCATCCAGAAAGTCGATGAAAAATTGTGGCTGTACCTGATGATCAGCAGGTGATATAAAGAAGAATTTGATAGAACATTCGAAAGACTTGACATACCTTTACAGTAGTGACATAATTAGATGGAATATATCCAACCTGAGCCTTATTATTCACTACTTGCCACCAATTTCTTTGCTTTGTATTGGTCTGATGGAATATAAAATGATCTCCTTCACGAAAGCTGAGAGTTTTAGCGAAGGTGGCTTCGAAGTCGTATAATGCTTTCAGCATTTCATAATGTTCTAAATACGAAAAGATTTCAATTTTAAAATCAACGGAAAAAAAAAACAAATAAGTCGTTTAATATGTGAGACTAAACCGATCGTAAACTCACCTAACCTTACACTATTGTCACCCATCGTTCGAACAGTCAAATGCACAGTGTACTTTCGCCAGGGATACGCCCAAATAAAAACTAGACAGATAGAAAACTACTTGGAGTAGGCTACGAACATTTCACTTTCAATTCTGCTCAACATAATAGTTTTCTTGTTCCTTTTCATGGATACACAACAGTATATGCTTTCGAAAGAATCTTGAGGAGCCCTCTACAACCATGATCTCAAACGCACTTTCAACTGCAGTCCGAGCGCAGACTGGTGCAAAGCAATACAGATATTTCTCGAATATCGATCGAAATGCATCATGTTCATTAATGTGGGCCGCATGAAATAATAAAAGGTAAAAAATTTTATTAACGATGATTGTTATATTACAATGATGATGCATTTGTGCACGTAGATTTAATACATTGAATGAATAAGGATAGAAGAGGATGGCTAAAGGGGTCACATAGAATCGAACATCCCAACTCCCAAAAGTAAATTTCTTCGAGAAAAATGCAAGGTCAAAACTGGAGAATTTTTCGTTGGAAACGTTCGCAACAAATAATCTTCAGCGTTGGTCTTTACATCAGGATTATGCGAAACATTAACATCCTCCAAACTCATTTCTTCTGCTAACTTTGTAAAATCCCATAATATAATAGTACAATCTAATGATCCTATAAAATGGAGATATATTAATTTAATGACTTAAGAAAAGACTTTAAAAGTCATTGGAAAAGGGAATATAAACTTACCAGAAACTAATATATTTCCATCTCTACTGAAAGATAAACAATGTATGGTACCTGTGTGACTAGATAAAGCAGCCACAAGGTGACCATGTGCCAAATCCCACACAAGCACGCGACAATCAGCACCAGCTGAAGCTAAAAATCGACCTTCAGCCGAAAACGCAAGAGAATATATTGGACCTTTATGACCAGTCATTAATCTTACTTGACTGCCAGTTACACAATCCCATAATCTCACAGTCATATCGCTAGAACCGGTTGCAATGTAATTTGAATTAGGATGGAATTGTACTACCTATAAAACATATATTAATTTACATTTAACAATGCTAAAATTTATTTAAAGAAACTAGTACGACTTTCTTAAAATAAAACTTACATCAACATCAGAGTAATGACCAGCAAATATTCGAAGAGGTTGATGACAATCGGTCGCCCAAAGTCGAGCTGTTTTATCATGAGAAGCTGTTGCAAAATAATAACCATGAGGTGAAAATCTTATACACCATACTGGAAATAAATGACCTTTGTAACAAACTACACACGTCCATGTATGAAGTGACCATAATCTCACTGTAATTCATTAAATAAAATCTTTGTAAAATTAATAAAGAGAGAACCGTGTAAAAAAGTTAATAATTTCTTTACCTGTAGCATCTTCAGAACATGAAAGTAAAAGATTCCTATCTGGGCTAAAAGAAAGATTATATATTGGTCCATTATGTCCATATAATGATCTTGATGTTTCCGCTGTCCTGTCATCCATCATTCTGACTAATACATCATCTATAGCACAATTGCAGAAAATTATGTATGCGTGCGTGCATGCGCGCGCGCGTGTGTGTGTGTCCACATAAAAGATATAGACCTAATAAATATCTAATAAATATACCTGCTTCTCTATCGATATCTTGCAATTGTTCACCAGATTTCATCAATCTTAATTTTTGTGGAACTAAACTCCATACTTTAATGGCAGAGTCACTAAATCCAACAGCTAATAAGCTCGAATCTTCTGCTACCTCTGCTGCAGTTACACTAAATAATATTTTAACTATATTTATTAATTATAAAATTATAAAAATTTATTGTATGTATAAATGCATAGGTATACTTACCTATGTACAGTATTAAGTAATGTGTAAAAACAAATAGAAGGTAATGTGTCAGGACCAAGAACAACTCTCTTAGATGCTTCTCTCAGTGCTTTAACTTTTTCTAATTTATCTACATCCTTTCTATATTAAAATGATAAAAATAATAGTATGATTTTAAAACAAATTAGCCTACATATAAAAGTATTTAACTTACAAGTTGGGTAATGGCATTCTGCCCACAGGTGGTGCATTTGGATCTGATTTTGTTTTCTTTGAAAACAATGGATCTTTTTTAGCCTTCTTTTTTTTTGGTTTATCTCCATCTACACCAGCTACATCATCCTCCTCTTCTTCAGCTGGAGGAACACATTGAATATCTGGTTCCTTTAGAAGACCATAATAAACCTTTGCTTTATTATCTATGGAAAATATATCTAGTCAATGCTTTTCAATGCTAATTTCTTGAAAAGGTATACAATACCTTGTCTTGTTGCTTCACCCACCACAGCACCTGAAGTAGCTTCAATTTGTTGTTTATTACGAGCAACTCCTTCATACATATCAAAATATAAATGTTCTTGTATAATATTCAACAATACACTATGCTTTTTTTCTTGCAAATGCCGTTTTAATATCGATAAAGTATCTCTTGACATTCTTATAATAAATTGGTTGGATCTATAACAATTTCTTAACTGTAAGAAACTATTACTTGTTAACATATATATAGATATTACAAATTAAAGTACATACTTAAATGTGTCTGTCAATTCATTGCCTGCCATTTGCTCACGTCTTGTGACATTTGAAAGTTTTTTTAAGTCAGATTGATAATATTCTTCTAAGTTTCCTCCAAATTTTTCTATTAATTGTTTTGCTTCTTCCGAATGATTATTGTATACTAGTTCTAGATACATATGTACCAACACTGGATATAATATCGTACCTAACTCATGCTGATAATAAAGAAAATGAATATTTTTGATAGGAAATATTAAGATTTATGAGTTTTGTTGGACTACTATTTTACCTTGTATATATCTAAAGAACTTTCTACAAATTTCTTTAATTCACTATATGCCTTTTCGTACAAAGCAGGATCACCTTCACTTTTATAAGCTGACAGAACGCTGCTTACTTCTGAATCTGTTTGTTGAGTTTCATCTGTGGATACATCTGTAAGATTTGCTTCTTTCCTAAATAATTCTTCAGTTCCCTAAATAAAAGAATATAAAAAATATAAACCGACATCAATATCATCATAAATATTTACACTCAATCAAACATTGAGGTTATATTTACTAACTCTCATAAATCATTAATTTACCTTTAAATTATATTTCCTAAGAAGTTGTAAAACTGCTAGCATAGTACTCTTTTCGTTCTCCATATTTAATTGAATTGTTTAATAAATCCTTATTAATAAAATTAACACTTATCACACATACTTTCTTAAAAGTTGTTTCGATTTAAAATACTCAATAGTTGTATAGATATAAGAAAGCCACCATGACATTTGCCATTTTAGAACAAATGATGGAGCCACTATAAGATTTCTTACAAATTGCTTTATGACTAAACATCGAAAATCTTTCTTTCTGTACTGCCAAACGTTCAAAATTTATAATTTTGATAATTTTGTAATTATCTGAATAATCTTTCATGTACACGAAATATAATAAACTAATATTTAAACAATAATAAATTCACTTAAACATTAGACGGCTCATAAGACGCTCTAAACATAAAATAATTTAATTATTTCTATAGAATTAAATTTTGAACTCGTAGTCGTTGTCTTTATTTGATATCAACAAAAATAAACTTGAATAGTATTAGCAGTATTAGGAGTACATTTATATTTTAATAGTATAAATTTTCCACTTTTTCTCTTTTCTAAAATACAATTAAATTTATAATTTTATTGTAATAAATTAAGTTCTATATTAAAGTCATAGCTACGAAATGTATAAGATATGACAATAGTGGGGAAAAGTGTTCATGGAGGTGAAATAAACATACTTCAATATATGCCGCGTGTATGCCGTATTTACTTTGACAACGTTGTTGTCTTTTTTTAGCATTTAAAGAAAATATAATTATCATTTATTTATCATTGGATGTCTGCGTACATTATATTACATAAAAGAAATTATACTAAGCATTAGATGAATCGGAAATGATGGATTAAGAGTATCAACAAGAACTATCCAAGTAAGATTTTAATGCTCTCAAAAGCTAAAAGACGAAAGGTCAAGTTTTTCTCGATATACTAAAATGAATATATACGTTTTATATTTATTGTTAGAATTAATTGAACTATTTATAAAGAAAAAAAATAGAAAGCTCTGTGCCCATAACAACAATTGAAATCTGTTACAGGAATACTCATATTTTGTGACCTTCAGAATCTATATTACATTTTATCGTACGAATGATTCATTTTACAATTTTATTTTCACAATAAGATTAGATTTTAATCTTATATTCAACTAAATAACTCCTGTGATTTACGCAATTAGTTTATAGATACTTCGTTACCTCGTTTAATTGTAACATCAGACAACCTGGCAATCTGATTGGTTATCTATAAGAATTGTAACAATAGGATTCCATCTTGAACTTCTCGACCGCTATTGTTACTGTTATGCCTACATCACGGCGGTCGAATTGAGCAACGCGATTGGTCGAAATCTTAGTGTTACTGTATGGAAATTATGTAGCCAGTCTTTAGCTGTAATCAGTTTTTTTTTCCAGATGTGATGGAAAACTCGATTAAACGGTGCAGGATAATACTTTATCCAATTGATGTTAATATATTTAATGTTTTGTGTGAAAATGCAAATATCAGTAAAAGTGTTGTTAATTAAAATTGAGACAAATTTTATTATATGACATTTCTGACAAATATATCTAGATAAAAACGACAAGTTTGTTAATAATAATAAAATTCCACGCCTAAGATTTTCAAATAAATAAAAGAACATATAACACTTCTATTATAAAAACAAAATTAATATGTGTGATTTACGTTAATTCCCTAAACAGTACTTGCTACCACTTACTACTGATCGATCCTTAGCGATAGATGAATTGTATCTCACAGAGATCTCTAATACTCGTTCAATTACGATACTACAAGTCAAATGTAATGTATATAATATGAAGTAAAAATTTCAAACTCGTTGATATGTGTTGTGTTGACTGCTATATATAAATAATAAGGACGAGAGACTGTTGATAAAGAATTTCGTTAAGTTAGAGTTATCACAGTAGTTTTATTATAGTTTGTGCTTTCTCATATATATAAGTAATTAATTCTTGTTATTATTTTACATTTATTTAAACAATATATAATTCATATGCATAGAATAATCTACTATTTATCAGTAACAATATAACAAAAATGTATAAATCGTATAATTGTTTATACAACAACGTATTTGATTGAAAAATTATATAGGCTTGATTGTTACCAATTATTTGTATCAACATAAGTATTAATAACAAGTAAAATATACTATGTTATACATATTTTACATAAATATCAAAAATAATTGAAAGAATAATTTATTTAAAATGAGAGTAAGTGTAATACTATTGTTATACAATGTGTGGTAATAATAAATATTTTTTATACAAAATATTTTATTACTACTATAATTACTTGCATATAGATATTTAAAATATATATGTAAATGTATACTAAGAGTAGAGATAACAGTAAAAAAGAAAATATATCTTGCTTCTCTTTGGTTTTATCACGTATGATAGTAACATACATGTATAGCTATAAATTACTAGTAATATATAGAATTTGATATAAAATAGATATTAAATCAATGAATATGAAACAAAGATTACATATTAATATATATAAAGTTAATACAGAAATAAACAAAATTATATATTCTTATCACATATTTATTTATGCAGTCATTATTCTACAATGACTATATTGTATTACTTTATTTATACTATATATACACCTACAGATATTATATATATTCTTGACAATATCTTAAACCTAACATTAATTGTGTGTTAGATAAATTAAATGCATATTGTCGAATTATTAATAAAATGAATTAAAAATTAAGAATGAGTTGTATGAGATAAATAATAAAATTTCTCAAATACATCTTCCAGTAAGGATCTTATTACTAATACATTGCCTGAGAGATATGGATTAGAATGCAAAATGAATAGGGAATGAATGAATTTATTCATAACGGTACTCGTGCGTAATAAACATAATTATTTTAATAGTAGTAATAAATTTTAAATTGCATTCATTCTTATGTTCAATGTACTATTAAAAATTTAAGTCAAGCCACTTCCTCATTATTTCCACTAAGCATACGTGCATTATGATGATAATTACGTTTCGAACCATATCCTCCTGAATGTTGTGTTTCATACATTTTTCTATTTTCTAAGTAACGTCGATAATTATTTTCACGTTTCCTCCGTTGCTCTTCTGCTTGTTGTCTTAATTTTTCAGGATTCATATGTGTTGTTACCATATGTCTCGTCAAGGAACTCATAAATTTATACGTAATACCACATACATCACAAGACAAGATTTCTTCATTTGTCCCTTGCTGGTATTTTCAAGAAGAAAATAAAAAGAATCGTTATTTTAAAGCACCTGCAAGTGCTGTTTGTATAAAAAATATGTTGTTTTAAACAAAATTACTTACCTGTTGATGTACCATCATATGCCTTTGTAAATTATTCAGTCTGTTAAATTCTCTACCACATACTTCACAGTCAAACTTTTTATCAGGATCATGATATTTTTTGTGTAAACTTAAATCTGTCGCATGTAAAAATGTTTTCTGACACACATCACATGTATGTGTTCTTTGATCATTGGGTAAGTGTGATTGTTCATGTTTCATTAAGCTAGCTTTCTCTACAAAACGACGACCACAATAAATACAAGGAAGTGGCCGAGATTGTGAATTGTGAAGAGTTAAATGCCGACGTAATGCAGTAGAAGTAGGAAAAGTTTTGTGACATTCAAGACATTGAAATGGTCGATCACCAGTATGAGTCTTTCTATGACGTGCCAAAGAATTTTGATCTGGATACCTATATATTGTTATTAGGAACAATAATAAATTCATTAATTTTTGCATTAACTGATAATATATCAATATTAGATGAAAATTCAATAAATAAAAAAGCTTACCTTTTAGGACATAAATCACAAGGAAAGTTTCTTGTTGTAATATCTTCTTCTCGAGCATGCTTTAATCTATTGTGTCTTAAAAGTTGAAACGATGTTTTAAAACTTTTGTTGCAAATATCACATTTCATGTTATCTGTTGTAGGTATTATAACTTGAGTTCTTTTTTGTCCATGTTCATCTTCCGAAATTATTAAAGAAATTGTTACTGTATTATCTTCATTATCAAGATCTTGAAATGTAGAAGATGAAGAAACAGTATTCTAGAAGATAAGAAGGATGTTATTAAATCTTAAATTCAACAATGCGTTACTTATAGATAAAATACATACTTGTTTATTCTTTGGGATAATAGCTTTAGATTCTGTTAAAGCCATAGATGCTTCTTCAGAAATTCTATTATTTTGTTGCAATTGATTGTGTGATTCTTTACTATCTTGATCGTCACTGTTATCAGCAATAGCATAATTTCCATCTTCTGTTAAATAAACTGGTTGCAATTCTCCATGATCATCTTTAAAATATAGCTGACCATCTTCGTCCTCATGTAAAAAGATTTGATCCTATAATGTATATCATAAAATAGTGAGATTAAAAAATATATAAATTTATTATATAATTTTTTCTTTGAATTTCATTGAGCTCAACCTGAGAATTTTCTTCTTCCTGGTATTGATTAACATCATTCTCAGAATTTCTATCTTCATGTGCTGTATCCCATGTTTGTTCATTTTGCTCCATTGGAACTGCTTCATACTGATATTGTTCATGTTCATCGACTGCTTGTGCAACATATAATGTTTCCATATTTTCACCTTCATAATAAATTGTTCCTTCAACTGGAATTGTATTTTCATTTAACTGTTCCATCTGAAATAATATTCAATTATCACAATTGTCCATATCTATTATTATGGTTTGAATAAATTATACAAACCTTTATGTAATGTGCATCAGTATATTTTTTTTCTTCCAACTGTTTTGTAACAGAAGTTGGTTTTCTTGAACCAAGTACAGTATATATCAAATTATTTTCAGTATTTTTAATAACTTCATGAGTGAAATTGCTATCAATATTTTTGATATTATGAATATCATTACCATAACATTTACTCAGTTGAGATTTATCTACCTTTGTAGTAGATTCTAAAACATTCCTAATATCTGTTCTATGACTTTGTAAAGGAAAATTTTTTCCTTGGTTTCCTCCAGATCTTTCATTTTCATGTAAAAAGTTATAATTTTGTGATGATTCTGTATGATGATGCTGAGAGTCTGATTCATGATTCATTACTTCATCTATTTCTTCTAGATGTTCAACGTCTTCATCTTGCCAATCTTCGTCCGCATCATATGTTATAACTTTATTATTAGATTTTTGTTGCTCATTATACAAAGATTTAGGAACTTTATCATTTTCTATTTTAAACATTACATTTTCTTCATCAGAAATATATGCATCCTCTGGTCCAGAATTTCTATCAAATTGTTGATTCTGTAAATTCTCTTCAAAATCTGTATCATCAGACATTTTAATTTCGTTGACTAATTCCTCAGTTTTAGGATAATCTTGTAATAAGTCTTTCGATTCATCTATTTCTTCAATTATTTCTATAATTTCTTCTATTTCTGTCTCTGAATCATCAGTGGAATCAGGCTTAAATATAATCTCTTCTGCAACAGCATGCTTTATTAATTCAATTATATCTTTTTCATCGACAATATCCATAACTTCCAACAATCCAGGTGATATTTCCATTTCCTTTTGTATAAATAGGAAGAAGAAAGCTGAAATTAATATAAAACATATATTAAGGTTATTTAACATATAACTATATCATTAAAAAAGGGAATTAGATTAAATGTAAATTATATCTGGACCTATTATAGTATATCATCATCTTTTAATGAAAAAGAATCAACACAGTATTTGAAGTTCAGTGTAAAATAGAATACAAAGATAATATTTATTATTGTCATATATACTTCTTTGATGTTTTTTTGTTTCTACATATATGTACATTATAAAAGCTTAATACTTGCACCTACTTTTCAATAAAAAAAAGAATTGTAAATAAGAATTACAAAAAAATATAATATAGCATATTTATATAAATAGTAAAAAAGACATCATATCAGTAATATTATTATCTATATCTTTATTCAAAAATATACATTTGTTTTTAAATATGACATATTAGACTAGTCTATTAATTACTATTCTGACATATCTATGCCTTTTATGAATGAAAGATTAATTTGACCAAAATATCATACCAATGTAAAATATATACAGATATAAAAATACATATTTTCGGATATATTGTTGTATGAAAAACATTAAACTGAAAAATATTGACACACATATTATATGTTAAAACTTTATTTGTATAAAATTGAAATCCAAGTTAATATACAATTTAGAATGAAATACTATTTATCCATTGCGGTATTTAAGAAAAATTGTTCTTTGTTGGTAAATAAATGAAGATAAAATGTAAGAAGACAAGATAGAACACTTTAATACATGTTAAGAGAAAGGTAATGATTTATTAACTCTTTACGCCTCATGTAGAAAATACGTTCATCAAATTTTCTCAGGATTGAACATTTGTTATGATTACTATCCCTCATATCGAAAATTCAATTCTCAAGATAGAATAATATAAAGCAGACAAGAGAATACGCACTTGAATTTTATACACTGCAACTAATTCGTGGTTCACCTGTCGGTACGAAAATGCTAAGCATTTATCAACGGATAGCAAAATGGCCACGAAATAATAAGGATTGCTCACCGTACAAAGAGAGACCTGATGATCCTCAAATAAAAAAAGAAATACACGATCTTACAATAATTTAAACGACATATTAATGAATTTACTATACCTTCGATAGTCCCAAAAATATATTAATTGACAATATGAAAATGTTTTTGCTCGGTCGATACGCACCTGTCTACCCCGCTAGAATTATTCTTCGTCGAGTAAGTGACGCCACCTTAAGGGCTACTAAAGTGAAGTTTTCATTGTTTCTATAAAACTATTAAATCCCGACAGAAATCTATAATAAGACAAAATAAATAAAATTCATTAAAAAATTAAAATATTAAAAATTTTACAAATAATAATTTTAATGAGTTCTTACTCTTTTTATATATTTTATAACGATTTATACTTATCGATATTAATGTCTGATTCACATTGGACGTTTTTTAAACTTATTTAGCTTTCATTTATAATTAATATATTGTTATTTATTTGTTCTATATTTCATTTTTTATATATACAAGTATTGTATATATTTTTGTTTTTATAATATATTTATATTAATTCACAACAATTGTTAGTCAATAAATGAACGATACTATCATTAAATAAAATTGGATAGCGAATCAAAATGCAGGAAAACAATGAAGCGGAACGAACAGAATATATTGGTATTTCATTGGTGCAGATGGAAAAATTATTTTATTTTACATAAAAATTACACAATTTTTATTTTTATAAATAATTGTAGTAGTAATAATAATAACAAAAGCAATGATAACAAAACAATACAATTCTTTTTTAATTTGATTACCAGTCAAAACTAATGAATTACGTGATTGGTAGAATTAAAATATTAATCATTTTATTAAAATGATAATAAAAAATGAAACATAGAAATTGTTTTTTTTTCTATTTTATTTTATTCTTTATTGAAATTAGTATTAAAAATATCTATATGATTTGTAACCATTAGTAACCTGAAATCCAGGAATAATAGATATAATAGTCGAAGAATAATAAATAAAATATATATTTTTTGTTAATATTATACTCATACATATATATATATATTTATTTATTTATAATAAATAAACTAATAATATGTAAATTGTACTTAAAAACAAAAAAAAAATAAAAGAATAAATTTAAATTGTATTATTAGAATGTAGTATTGTAGAAACGATCTTATCGTATGTCATTGTACCGAATGTGAAACTACGTCGTTGATCATTTTTCTGTAGAAAGTAAAGAGTCATTGTTATTTTATTTATCGCTCTACGATACTTATTTTATTTTATGTAAAAACATGTGGCCGTTTTTACTTTCAATATTTGCCCTATTTCACTTAGCTTCAGCATCAGGTAGTTTTGATTTTGGTGACACATTAGCATTAATCTTGGGTCTGATTATTGGAATTATGGGATTTTTTGCTTGCATGGGAGCTTATGCAAGACGACGAAACCATTTTGAATCTCTGTGATCATGAAAAAGATTTAAATAAAATTTATGGTAAGCATTAAGAATATGAATATAATTAGAATAAGCATTTGAGTGTATGTCTAAGAAGTACATACTATTATAAACAACAGAATTTTTATTTTTATATTAATAATTATTTATATATATTTTATATATATTTATTTTATATATATTAACAAATATATCATTCTAGAACAATACATTTGATTGTATTTACATGAGAAAGGATGTATTGATTAATAAAATATCGCAATATACAAATAATGATGAGCTCTATTAAATTGCAGGATATAAGAAATATTTAAAACTATACAGGAGTCTATATTAGAAATGCTTAAAAGGAAGATCATATTGAATATATATATTAAAACAAGTATCAAGAAAATATTGAAAATTATTATAGAATGTTAAATGCTTAATTATTTGATTATATTGGAAAATCGATTTTTGGAATAGTAGTACTAGTCGTTATCATACAATGTATAAGAAAATGTAGAAAATATCTGTTTTGTAATTCTTTTCTTTATTCATTTATTTATTTTCCTCATCAAGGTTACAACTGCTTTGACTTTGATCCTTTTAGCACAGACATTTTTTCTTATTTACCGTACATGTACAAGAGAATGCACTTATTATGATGTTATAATAACTATTTCTTGTTTCTGTATTTTCTTTATCATAGTACAAATATTATGAACATGTAATAAAACAGACATGGATCAAATCAATAGGAACATAATAAAGTAAAGATAATTGTCGGGATTCCTTTATCTATTCAAAGTAATATCAATCATTGAGTAGTATATTAAACTATAATTACTGCATGTTACAGAATATAATTTGTAATTACTAATGATCAAATATATACTATATATTAACATATGAAGAATAGATGAATAATATTGATGAAATTAATAAAGCATTTAAAATTTTGTCATAGGTTATAATTTTAAAATATCAACATTATTTCAGTAAAGAACATGTTAACTAAATCACATTTTTTTATGATACTTAGATTTTATAATACTATAAGCTATCAATAGAAAGAAGGTATAAACTGCAATTAATAAAATTTGCAACAACTTTGTAAAAGAAACCAAAGCTCATTTGTTCTACACCTTCTATATCAGGTTAAATATTATGATCTAAAACAAAGTTATTGTAACTTTTCTATTTATTTTCCTAAGAGATTGGAAATACGATTTCAGATGTACTACACTGCACTAAAATAAGAGTAATATGTAAGAAGCTCTTTTAAAATGTAAAAATATTAAAATATGCAATATTTTAATATATTATATTGTTTTATCACAAGTAAAAGATAAATATGACAAAAAGGATCATCACTTGCACATTTTCAAGTTTAGAAATTTTGAAATGTGTTTAGAACGAAGACTTGTAAAAATTGATATCAACTTTTAACATAGACGAATAATGATAAGTATTTCTTATCCAACTTGCAAAAATCTGGCACTTTCAAAAAGAGTAAGGAAATATTTAAAAATACATTTTCACAGCTATATTTTTCTACATTTTGCTTTAATATTTTTCATTTATGGTATTTCTTACATATGTCCTCACATTCTTTTTGGGTTGATGACTTTTATATATTTTTGGTTTATTTCCTTACTTAAGAACAATATGTAAAATTCAATGTAATGTCACCGAAATTAAATTTACATAAGTTTTAAACTGCATTAAATTAAAAGATGTATTTGCTGCAATTCTTATTCTGTCATTTATATGTAATTCAATATTCACATTCATCAGTTCAGTTTTTATATTTCTAAAAATTATGCAATCTAAACATAAAAATAATGTTCATTCATGGATTAATGAATATGTTCATTACTTCTCTGCAGATCTACAATGTATTACGCTAATGCTGTAAACTATAATATAAACAGAAGTTAATCCGCCTGTTTTTCACGGAAGAGAATCAGTATTTCTTACACCGAGAGATTACTAATTATTAGTTTATTGAGTTTTTAAATGTTTACTCTAATCTTGTGTAATATTATTACAATCCAATAGATATACACATGTATGTGTATCAATAAAATAAAGAATTACCAGAAATGAAAATATTTCCAACACTGATTTCTCATGTGTTCTTTTGTTTACTCATCTGCTTACTGATCCTTGTTTTACCTAATCAGTCTTTATGTTTCTATTCTTGAAATTCTGAGAAACATAATTCTAAAATTGTTTCTTAAATTCATATACTAGAAAGAATTTATATACTAGTTAGCACAAAAAATTTATATAGTTTTGTTTTCCTTAAAAACTTGTTTACTTCAGAGTAAACTTAAATAAGTAAGAAAAAAGTAATAAGTGCCATATGTAAAATGTAGATAACACATGTGAATGATACATAAGATTTCTCCAATAACACTTTAATGTATCATCATATCTTTTTATATATATAAATTCTTTGTTTTTTTTTTTAAAGTTAATAATCAAGAATTTAAGCAAAAGCAGGTTTTGTGGTATAGGACTACATGCAAAGCTAGCAAAATTCAATCCAAATAAGGAAAGGATATTTGTATCTTTTGCAGAAATATGAAGAAATTGAATTAAACCTAGCATATATCTGCTTATGCACAACTTTGCTCTCAAATATTTACTGATGGATAACAATTTTTCCAAATTCTAATTTTAAGTCATATAATTGAAAAAGATTATTAACATATAGAAATTTTCACATATGAATTTGACAATAAACAATAAATGGGCTAATTTTTGAATGATTGATATTAAGCGATATTTTAAATTATCAGTATTAAATTAAATTATCAAGATTTTTGAATGGATAACATATTGCATTTAACATAATTAGATAATATATTTCTATTGAACAAAATCTCATTATTTTCATGCACATTTAAAAATTTTCTTCTAATAATTAATAAATGTCTCACTCCTTTGTCCCATTGTAGGTCTAGCTCAAAAATTTGAGAAACTAAACTCAGTACAGGATATTATTATTATCCACATAGTATTATATGCAACTTGCAGAATATAGGAAAATAATTAATATTACTTGATTTAATTTTTGCAGGCAGTCTCTGAAAATTATTTTATGATATCTAACTCCATCTTTTATCAAGCTCAATTCCATTAAGTCCAATACCACATTATTATCATTCTACTAAAAAGAAGCACTAGTCAACAATATTTTCCATTTTTACTATTTCTGAGGTATAAGTTTAACGCATTTTCTAAATATGAAAATATGATTTTATAAATATAAGAAATTATTTTAATTGTGTGTAGGCTGTTTTTTTTTATTAGGAAATCGGAGTATATAAACGTATTGTTTAAATTTGTTGATAAAATATTCTGTAAAATCAATAGTAAATTTTAAAATAAATAAAAAAGAAAATACACAGAAAATTAAGGTTAAAGTGCATGAATATTCAATTATACTAATTAATTGTCGATATAATTAATATGAAGTTAATATTTTCTTTTAAAATGACACTTTGGCACACACTCCATATAATATGATTACATTCATACTTTTCATACAAAAATGTATCAGTTATATAACAATATCTATTGAATAGGAAAAATATATAACAGACTGCTTCCACAAGAAGTTGCATTCCAAATTAAAATTGAAAGCAATATAGGAGCATTTCAATTCTCAATCTGTTAAATAGAAATTCTTCAAATGAATTGGCTAAGATTTTTAAAATGTGATATTCTTACTTGAATCAAATCAAAATACCTTGTTGACTAGTGTAGTTACTGTGAATTCAAAATCATTATACAATATACTGCCTAATATTCATGAATATTATTTCTTTGGTAAAATGGTAAAAAATTTTTTCATAAAAAGTCATAATCTTATGATTTTATATAGAAATGTAATGTATCATATCGGATATATTGATTTATATTTTGAATATTATACCTTCCCTGATAATAAATTGAAAAAAGCGATTATAAATTATATGTTTTCTGATCTTAGTGATCACAAATAAATTTTAATTTTAAAAAACCACGTTGAATATTTATTAAACCATGTCACCAAAGATTTTTCAAGTAAGATGCATAACAGAGAAACGATCATATTTAAAGCAATTTCATTACTAGATGATTAGGGATCCCATCACCATTAAATTAGTTTAAGAAAACATATATTTTGGCATACAAAAGGAATAAGGTAACAAAATTACCATTAATTGAAAGTAAAAAACAAGTGGAATAGTGCATGAGAACAAAAGAAAGGAGTGAGAGTAATAATAGCATTTTTGTCATTCCCAGGCAATTGATATGATTATTAAAAAAGTTCTTATAACTATACAACATATAAATTAAATATCATTCTGCATCATGCAGAAGTATCAAATATACCACATGTGCTTATTATTCATTTTAAAATTTTGCAATAAATTTCATTAAGCACATATTTTCGCAAAGCAATGTATGATGAAAAGTTGATTAAAGCAATGAAGAATTATTAAAAATAACAGATTGTATGCATAGTTTAGCAAACAGAACTTATGATGTTGCGATTCATCTTATAAGCAACTATGTAAATATAGACATTTGAGACAAGAAATCATGAAAAAACATAAAATAAAAATTCTTTGTTTTTATAGTATAGAACAAATTTGGATGAATTTCATATGATTTTTTATCTCATCTGTCATTGAATTGCCTGAAATGCAGTTTTCTGATTGTATACTTTCTGAAATCTTTATCTCACTATTAATAAAATTCTTGAAGATATAATAGATAAAGTAAAAGGTACTAAACACAATTATACTTAATTGCAAAAGATGGTAATAGTACTCAAAAGTAGATAAGATATATAGGATTGCTAACTAGTAACACATCACTTGCTCTTTAATTGAAGTAGGTAAAATCGCTAGAAATACATTAAAGCATAACAGTGACTATATCATCATATTTTTTCTCTGTTTGCCTCTATCATCTGACACATTCACGCACCACACACTCAAGTAAACATACGTTCTCTCTCTCTCTCTCTCTCTCTCTCTC
>CAJVQX010000056.1:0-15278 GCA_911387935.1 Dolichovespula saxonica
ACAGGAAAAAAATTTGTTATTCCAGCACCTTCTAGCTATAAAGAATTAAAGCTCTGAAAGCTTCACCCATCATCGAGATTGACGTAGCTGTATCTTTTCCATAAAAATAACGGTGTTTACGGACGAGCTGCCCTTCATCTGCTCGAGAAACATCGAGAACAGCATACGCCAGTAAGTACCGTATATTAAATAATTTTTTTTTAACTACTTCATCCATCTCAAAGGAACCTTTTTCAAGTGATCTGAATGGTATAAATGATTTCGTTATTGTCAGTGCTGATTCGTAGAAATCATTTGATCAAAAGATCTAAATTGATTTTTTTATGAATAATAATAAAATAACAATATCTTAAGTCATTAATAGAAATTTAAGTAAAAGACATAGAATAACGAAAGAATGACGCATCATCGTGCTCAATTATTATCGATCGATCCAACAAAGGAACATTTTTATAGGGTATCCTAAGGCAAGGAAATCCGAAACAAAGGGGTTATCGTGGTATACAACGCTCCTCGATCATGCAACTTATATCGACTGCAATACTATGGAGTTTTAGAATATTTTAGGTCTGCCCAATTCAATGAAAAGAAAAATAAAATAAAATAATAATCAACTACAAAAAAGTCAAGTTGTATCGATATTAAAATGTATTTATAGGTTGAAAATTGAATAATTATCGATACGAAATTATCAAGATGTACTGTTATTACAAGTTATTCAATTGTCGTTATCCTAGAAACCTTTCCGATATATTAAAAACAAAAAGTAGCAGTAGCAGTAGCAGTAGCAGTACCAGTACCAGTAGTAGTAACAGTAGTAGTAGCAGTAGTAGTAGCAGTAGTAGTAGTAGCAGTAGTAGTAGTATTAATAATAATAATAATAATAATTTTTTTTTGTGAGAGAGGAGAAATGTATTTACGCACGATATGCCAGACTCCCTTTACTGACCTACTGACTAAAACTCCTCCCTCTTTCGCATGGACACTAGTCCGGGACTATTTAACACATTTCTTCGGACTAAGCCAGTTTTTCTTTGCCCTTTAGGCTCGCTGCTGTCTGTCTTCACTCCTTTCTTAGTTACTTAGCAGGCTCTGTCCATGTCATTTTTCTTTTTGCAAAGGATATCCTGCACCCAGTGTGTAGTCAGGTTCCTCTTTTCGGAGCATATTCTCCACTATGTCGTCGGGAGTCACTTGTCCGATTTTTGTCTGGAGCTCTCGCTTGCGTTGTGCCCAACGGTCACAGTTGAAGAAAGTATGCTCCGCGTTATCTTTTGTTCCTGGGCAGTACAGGCATTCTCGTGTCTTTTGCCGGCCCATCTTGTAGAGATA
The DNA here is from genome assembly GCA_911387935.1 of Dolichovespula saxonica. Lineage (NCBI taxonomy): Eukaryota > Metazoa > Arthropoda > Insecta > Hymenoptera > Vespidae > Dolichovespula > Dolichovespula saxonica. Next base: position 1,333 of record CAJVQX010000056.1, read on the forward strand.
GGCTCGGAAGTATCCATGCCCGCTCAGGAATTGTGTTTAGTAGTCGGTTTCGCCGTGCCGCCTCTCAGACCACGTCTTCACATTTTTAATTAGTCTAGCAGTCCAGCGTCCTCTCGGTTCATGTTCCCAGAGCGTCTGCCAGTTCCGAAAAGTCTTTTCTCTCTCCTCTTTGCTTGCTGTTGCCTTACCAACCTCGGTTTTCCTGAGGTATACCGCTTTACGTTCTTTCGCCATGAGCGCAATGGGGATGACACCAGCGATTACTAGGATGGCTGGTTCGGACACCGTCCGGTACGCAAAGGCTATCCTAAGCGCTGCTCCCCTCTGTACCTGCGCAAGGCGTTCCCGGTACGCCTCCTTGCTGAGACAGTCCGCCCACACTTCAGCACCATAGAGGAGTACTGATGGTACCGCGATCATGAGCAGTCGTTTGTTGGATCTGCGACCAGAAACCCAATCTGTGGTCGGTCGTCGGTAGATATTTAATTGCAGGCTTGGCCTCCACTGCTACATCTCCGACTAGCAAAGTGAGAATGGTGTTCATTCTCCTCTTTGTAAGGATGACTATTTCCGTTTTTTCAGGAGCTAGCAACAGGCCGTGATCTGTCATCCAGCCGTTGACCGTCCGCATGATTTGGTTCACTTTTATCTGAGCCAATTCGACGTCTCTTGCCGCGATGAGAGCCGCGATATCGTAAGCGTATCCCACAAGAAGCGTTTCTTCCGGCATTTTGGTCTTCAGCAAGCTATCGTATGCCATGTTCCAGAGGTCCGGCCCGAGAATGGATCCCTGGGCAGCTGCATTTTTTTCTGTCCCTCCGTGGTCTGAAAAAGTAGCGTCCGGTCTTTCAGGTAGTCATCCAGCATGCGCAGGAGATACTTCGGTACTTGGAAGGTATATTCCAGCGTATGCATGATGTCGCACCACCTTGCGAAGTTGAAGGCGTTCTTTACGTCGAGCGTCACCAGTAGGACTACTCGACGCGAGTGCCAGTTGTGGTCCTTCGCTTTCCGGACCGCCTTCGTGATCTCTTGCACCGCGTCGATCACTGATCGCCCCTCTCTAAAACCGTACTGCTTTGATGACAGGTCGCCGGCGGCCTCGAACGCGGGCCTCAATCTCTCTTTGATTAGTTTTTCAAGCAGTTTTCCTATCGTGTCGAGCATGCACAACGGCCTATACAACAATGGCAGCCTGGTATGTCCCTTGCCCTTGCCGATGAGCACGAGGCGCACTGTTTTCCATCGCAAGGGGAAAACTCCAGTTGCTAAGCAGACATTATATGCCTTTAGCAGTAATACTGGGTTTTGCTCCACTACGATTTTTAGTACCTCGTTCGGAATGCCGTCGGGTCCTGATGCCTTCTTATTTCGCAAGGTTCGGGCCGTCCTTTCCAGTTCTTCTACGCTGAAAGGGGGACAGTCCTCTACTTGACCGAAGTCTATTTCCGGTCTGGTGGGGTGTACCGAGAAAAGGGTACCCACGATGTTTTCCATGGTGTTCGTGTCCAGTGCTTGGGATGATTTCAGGACCCCGAGCTTCTGGGTTACGATTTTGTAGCCCAGTCCCTATGGGTCCTTGTTAATGTCCTCCCCCAGTTTCCTCCAGCAGCCGACCTTGCTTTTATTTATGGCCCGACGCAATTGCTTTTTCGCGGTCTTGTATTCCGCAAATTTGGCATTTGCATCGTTCCCTTTCTTTGCCCGTTGTGCAGCTCGTCTCGCTTTGAGGCACTTTCGTCGCAGTTCCATGATTTCTGGGGTCCACCAGTATGCAGGTTGCTTGCCATGGCGAGATCTCTTGCGCGGCATGGCGGAATCGCAAGCCGAGACTATGTGGCGTAAAGTAACCTTTATAAGCCTTTTGGTCGCAGCCTTTCTTGATTCTTCGGAATCTTCGGTCTCTCCTATGCCCCCGGGATATCATCCTACTGAAGATTCCAGCGTCCATCTTATTGATATTCCATCTGCGTGGGGTCGCGTCGTCCTATCTGCTGTTCCGTGGTTTTCCGTAAACGCTCAGGATAATGTATTGGTGATCGCTGCCAGTGTAATCTTCGATCACCTTCCATTCCTCGATCCGCGGTAACAGGTCCTCGTTTGAGAGAGAGATGTCCGGAATCGTCTCGGTGTATCCGGGGCGCCGGAAGATTGTGGTGGAGCCAACGTTCTGGACATAAAGCCCTGTTCTGGCCACCATTTCCATCACGTATTTGCCCCTCGAATTTTGGTGTAACATTCCCCACTCGACCGCCCTTGCGTTGAAGTTGCCTGCCACCAGGATGCTGCCTGACGTATTTCGAACCACTTCCTCCAGCGTGTCTATTTTTTCTCGGAAATCGTGGATGTGTTCGTTCGATATAAAGTAACAACTAAGATAAGTTATTTCCCCACATTTAATCCAAACGAAACCCCGGCGGCTTCCGTAGCTCTCTACTGGTATCTTGCTTGGCACCAGGATCCAGATGGCCGCTGTACCGCTTAGATCAGAGAACCATAGGGGCGATTTCTTGTCCCTATATTGTTAACTGATCAACAGCAGGTATGCCTTCTTCTCCTGAGGCAGCTGATACAGTTGGTCGTTTGCTGTCCTGCTCCTGTTCAGGTTCGCTTGTAGTATTCGTGTCATCGCAGGAGATTTTTGGCCTTGTTAAGAGCTTCCTTGAAGACTCTACACCGCCCTGATCCAGGAACGTGGTCCCGCTCGAGTTTCCCCTGTCTTCTATCTTCTTCTGTGCATAGCAGGCAGCTATGCTAGCCCGGCACTCTCTTGCCTGATCATTCGCTTCGCCATATCTGTGGCAGAGCCTGCTTCTATCCGGGCCCTTGCAGTTCTGAGCGGTGTGCCCATATCCGAGGCATCTGAAGCACCTTGAGACTACCGCCCTCCGTCTTATTCTGCAACTTATTCACCCTACTTTGATATGTTCCGACTTTAAAAGTCGGTTTGCTCCTTGTTCGCTAACCTCTACGATGGCCATTTTAAGCCCTCTCCAGTTAGCTTTCGTGAGCCAGATCTTTGAATATTCGGGGCGCTCCTACGTGTCCCTCTTGATCGCCTCTTCCACTTCTTGGACAGTGGTTAAGCTGTCAAGGTCCCTGATCTCTATCGTCACCCTAGGTTCCAAGTGGCGAACCATCGCTTTGTCCCCTAGGGTGTTCTTAAGTTTATCTCCGAAAGCAACCTTTTTCTTTGTGCCCTGCCCAGTTCCAGGAGCACCTCGCCCGCCATTGTTTGGCGAATTAATCTTACCTCTACTTCAGAGTCCTCCGGTTTGGTTTTGCTACAGATTTCTCCAAGCACCTCCGCGTAGGTACTTCCTCCGCTCGGCTTGATCAGAAAGGCCTCCAGGTGAGGTTTTGCTCGTCTTGATTTATTCTTCTTTTTTTATTGTTTTTCTTGTTCTTTTCCTTGCTCGCCGAATGTCTGGACGGATGTCTCCGCTATTTTCTTCTTTGGCCTCCTTGGTTTCTTAACTACCGCCGTCCAAGAAGGGCAGGGAGGCGTCTCCTCCTTCTTCTTTTTCCCGGCCTTCATTTCTACCGGGCTTGTCGCCGCTCATCTTTTGTTGATCCCCTCTGCCGTTTCGACTTGGGGTGCCTTATCCCGCGGCTTGCCGCGATCCGTCCGTACTGGTATACTTGTATATTGTACTCTTTCCTAGAAAGTTCTATTGCTTTCCACGATACTCGCTCGCAGGTGTGCAACAACGTCTAGTGTTTCCCCCAAAAGCAGGATACCTTTTTTAACATCTCCACTGATGTTTCTTTGGCGCTCAGTTGCACTTTTCATGGCCTTTAAAATATCCCTGCATTTCGCTAGCTCTTCCTCTTCTTTTGTCATTGCGCTAGCAATGTGGTCATCGATCGGGGAGTCATGGAGCACGGTCCTCTCGGAGTCCTCCATTTTTGGTGTAGAGAATTTTTCTTCTTTCTCTTCCTCTGTACCTCTTTTTCCTTTCGGAGGTGTCTCTTTTATCGGGGTTTGTGGTAGTGTTCGCCCGACCTTCGACCTCTTTTAGAACGGACTATTGCTGCTTGTAGCTTCTAATCAGACGCCAGCCAAGTCAGCCAACGGCACAGGACTGCAGTTGCAAAATGACGACGACTGCGAGCCTGCTTGCTCACCTTGTCCAGCGAGCCGCTACAGGGGGGTCCGTCCACCTGCAGCGTAACTCTTTTTTTCTTTCTAAACTATCCATGTTTGGTTTATTGTTCTAGGTGTCCGTCCCATAGCTATTTTTTGTCCACCCCGGAAATTAATCCCCGGTATCATGTATATCTACAAAGCGTCCCCCTATCCGCCACCTGAGGAGACGGCAGATGGGGGAATAGTTACCCCACACGGGAATAATAATAATAATGATAATAATAATGATAATAATAATAATAATAATAATAATAATAATAATAATAATAATAATAATAATAATAACAGTAACAGTAACAGTAACAGTAACAGTAACAGTAACAGTAACAGTAACAGTAACAGTAACAGTAACAGTAACAGTAACAGTAACAGTAACAGTAACAGTAACAGTAACAGTAACAGTAACAGTAACAGTAACAGTAACAGTAACAGTAACAGTAACAGTAACAGTAACAGTAACAGTAACAGTAACAGTAACAGTAACAGTAACAGTAACAGTAACAGTAACAGTAACAGTAACAGTAACAGTAACAGTAACAGTAACAGTAACAGTAACAGTAACAGTAACAGTAACAGTAACAGTAACAGTAACAGTAACAGTAACAGTAACAGTAACAGTAACAGTAACAGTAACAGTAACAGTAACAGTAACAGTAACAGTAACAGTAACAGTAACAGTAACAGTAACAGTAACAGTAACAGTAACAGTAACAGTAACAGTAACAGTAACAGTAACAGTAACAGTAACAGTAACAGTAACAGTAACAGTAACAGTAACAGTAACAGTAACAGTAACAGTAACAGTAACAGTAACAGTAACAGTAACAGTAACAGTAACAGTAACAGTAACAGTAACAGTAACAGTAACAGTAACAGTAACAGTAACAGTAACAGTAACAGTAACAGTAACAGTAACAGTAACAGTAACAGTAACAGTAACAGTAACAGTAACAGTAACAGTAACAGTAACAGTAACAGTAACAGTAACAGTAACAGTAACAGTAACAGTAACAGTAACAGTAACAGTAACAATAACAATAACAATAATAATAATCATAATAATAATAATAACGAAACGAAGACAGGCTGAAAACGGCAGGATGATCACCAAATACAGGGGGACGGCTGTGCTAGTCAGATCTCTGGAAGACAACACGTACTCCGATATTGTTCGGAAGATAAGGTGGACGGTCGACCCCACGAAAATCAACTAAAGGTGACGACTATGAGAAAAACTAGGGACGGTCTGTATCTTATACAAACCGATAGAGATGGCTGAGAGGACTTTTTACACGCACTACAGAACGCAGTCGGAGGCGCGAGCAAAGTCAGGACCATTACACCTAAAACCCAACTAGAAATAATGGACCTGGTCTGCGTTACGACCAAGGACGTCGTTAAGAATGCATTAAGACGGGAAACAGGAAGAGAGGGGACTTCGGTGTCCACATCTTTGGCCAGAAATGAGCGGAGCACTTCATAGCGATTTGTGAACTCGAGACATAAGAAGCCAAAAAACTGCTGGAACACTGCCGAATGGGAATAGGATGGGTGCAATGCCGGGTCCGACAGAGACTAGCGTTGACAAAGTGTCATAAGTGCTTGGAGTACAGGCAGACTGTATGAATAAGGACTGGTCGAAAAGCTGCAGGAAATGCGGAGAGTCAGGCCATTATGTAACAGACTGCAAGAATAATCCAGCTTGGCCTCTGTGCGCCGACGCGGGACCCAGTGATGTCGCACACTTTACTGGTTCAGGGAGGTGTGCGGTGTTCCGGGTCGCGCTGGAAGAGCACTGGAAACAAGCCGGAAGACGGACAGAATTCTTCAGGGAAATTTAAACAGGAGTAAAACAACGGACATGCTAATCTCTCAGATAGCAGACGAATACGACGCAGATATATTGATTCTCTGTGAACCATACAAAGAACGGACGGCACGGACATGATTCATGAACGAAACTATGTTATCAGACAGCAGTTATCTGGGTGAGGAGGGCAGCCCGACTTCGTATAATCGATCACAACACAGGAGAGGACTACGTCTGGATCAGGATCGGCATTACAACTTACATCAGCGTCTACCTAACCCCAAACTGCGATACGACGGAATGCATAAGGAAGATGGCGCTTCTGGAGGACGGGATCAGAGATCTACCCGGAGACGTTGTGGTCACGGGGGATTTCAACACGAGGGCGATCGAGTGGGGAATGACTCAGACGAACGAACGGGGTCGTTCGTAAACCTAGTGGTAACAAATACGGGAGACAATGTTACATACAGACGACCAGGATTCGGAAATTTCATACCAGACGTAACGCTGACTACAGACAGAGTACTATCAAGAGTGGAGCGATGGCGGGTGGTCGAAGACTACACGGCCAGCGACCATCATTACATCGCCTTCGACGTGGTAGAACAGACAAGGACGCCACGGACTAAGTTCTCGCACTGCCCGCGGTGGAATACGAACAGACTGGACGAGCATAAGCTATTAAAGGAACTAGCGGCAGTGCAGATACCGTCAGCAAACATTCTACAGGAGCTGACAGGGCAGCAAAGAGCCGAAAGATTGACAGACGAGACGGCCAAACTGATGGAGCGGCTATGTAACAATTCAATGCCGAAACGACAGTACAGACGAGACAGACAGCCACAGTACTGGTGGACGGACGAGACTGCCGAACTGAGAAAGAATTACCTAGCAATCCGAAGACGAGTCACGAGGGCAGGTAGGTGCCCCGAGAGGGAGACCCTCCTGGTCGCATACAGAACAGCTTGGAAATCCTTGACTAACACCATAAAAGACAGTAAGACGAAATGGAAGAAACTATGCGAGGAGATGGGCCGGGACCCGTGGGGAATCGGTTACAAGATTGTGACCGATAAACTCGGGTCCCGGACCGCAACAGAACTCAAAGACACCGAAACCATGAGACGCATAGTTTACGGACTGTTCCCGACACACCCGATTCAAAGGGACGCAACAGACGACAGGGAATACTTAATGGCTCCCATCTTCACCGCTGAGGAGCTCACTAGAGCAACCAAAGCGATGAAGGTTGGTAAGGCCCCAGGACCGGACGGGATACCAGGGGAGATCATCCGGCTAGTGGGCAATCAAAGACCGGAGATCCTACTCGACCTTTACAACACGTGTTGACTACAGAAATCTTCAGCGACCGATGGAAGACGGCGAGACTGGTCCTTATCCCTAAGGACAAGGGTGACCCCGCTCACCGTCGGCTTATTGGCCGCTGAGCTTCCTTGACACGACGGGGGAAATATATGAGCATCTACTTAGACCAAGACTGACATATTGATGCGATATTGACATATTGATCGCATTATTGATGCGATACGGAACGCGGGAGAATTCTCGGACCAACAGTTTGGATTTAGGAGAGGCCGATCAACGATTGGGGCTATCCAGAGGGTGGTTGACGTATTCCAAGCACAGACAGACACTGCCATGCTGCACGCCCAATCGTGTTGCTGGCGACACTAAACGTTAAGAACGCTTTTAATTCGGCCAGGTGGGTGGACATTTTGGAATCGCTGGAAAGCGACTTCAGGATCCCACCGTACTTGCTCCGCATAATGAAGGACTACCTACGAAACAGATGGATAACTTACGAAACAACCGAAGGACAAGTGACAAGACAAATAATCGCGGGGGTTGTTCAAAGATCTATACTCGGACTGGACCTGTGGAACAGGATATATAACAGCCTGCTCAGACTGGAGATCCCGCCCGGTAAGATCTCGTCGCATACGCCGATGACGTAGCGACGGTGATCGTCGAGCGCACTCCAGATCTGGCACGGTACAAACTGAACCGAACGATGAGACGGGTTGGACGATGGATGTCAGACCACAGACTGCAACTAGCGACTGAAAAGACGGAACTCGTTTTTATGACAAAGAAACTTATACAGACAAGACTACCAATGAAGGTCGAGACAGACGAGGTCGAGTCCAGAGGGGAAGTCAGATACTTGGGGATAACCCTGGATACAAAGATGACCTTCTAACCTCACATACAAACGACAGTTCGTAAAGCGGCGGAAAGGACAATATCGCTAAGCCGATTTATGACAAACACGAACGGACCGAGACAGACTAAACGGAGACTACTAATGGCGACGACACACCCAATATTACTTTACGGCAATCTTAAATCTAGGCAAATTCCTTGAAACACAAAAATAGACTGTGAGCACTGAGGATCGCTTGCTCCTATCGGACAATATCAGCTCAAGCCGTTCTGGTGGTTGCAGGCGTCCATAGACCTTCTTACTGCCGAACGGAAGAGCATCTATGAAAGGAATGTGGACACGAGTCGACAAGACGCGGTAACAATAGAGAGGAATAGGACGATCCAGAAGTGGCAACAACGCTGGACAGAGGAAACAAAGGACAACTGGACCAAGCGCCTGATAAGGGACCTCAGCCGAGGATCACACGGGAGTTCGGAGATGTGAACTTTTACGTCACCCAACTGCTGACGGGACACGGGTACTTAATACGGTATTTATATCATACGAACAAAGTACACCAGGACTGCAAACACCGGACTGCAAGTACTGTGGACACGAACAATACGACGCAGAACATATGTTTTTTAATTGTAATCGCTGGACAGATCCTAGACAGAGATTGGAGACGACTGTTGAGAACATATCATCAGACAACATCGTCGAGGTGATGCTCCGCGGGAAAGAACAGTGGCAATTAGTCACATTACATATGTACAGTCCATTCTGGAGAGAAAAAACGCAGACAGCTGTGTAACATAAAAGAGCTGGAGCAACAGGAAGGACGACAGAAAAACAGTAGTGAGCCAAAAAGGCGAATAAAAGGGGGCCTAACTTGAAGCAATGTAAAAACAGTCCCAGGCTAGAGCCCCGACAGGGTAAGAGATGTTTTAGTCGTAGTACAGAAGTGAGTCCGACACTAGAGGAAAGATACTGCCCATGTGCGTAAATGCATTTCACCTACATTAAGAAAAAAAAAAGAAAAATAATAATAATAACAACAACATGAATTCTACAAGACGGTGTAACTATTAACGTTCGAAGAATGCATGTGCCCTATATGTGTCCCAAATAGTTCACATTTTATCGCAATAAAACCCTGAAGGTATGCTTTCAGTCTCGAGAAGAGATCGGATGCTGTGTTTCTAAACAGAATTCCCCTTCTCCACATACGCGGGCGCGAACAAACAGGCATACACAAACAAACAGAAAGACAAACGGACACAGATCCAGACTAATAGACAAACATCAGTTCGTACTACGTTCAATAGTATCTATAAGCTGAAATTCTATATATCTACATACAAATCAAAGGACAGTTAAATTAAAAAAAAAAAATACAAAGAAAATAACATTTATAAAAAAAGTATCTCGATGAATATTCATAGAGATTTATATACTCGCTTTCCACTTAACAGTCTATATATATACATATATATCTATATCATTCACGATTTCTGTTACAGAGAAATAAATATATATATAGAGATGTAAAATGTGTTTGTACGATCCAGAATACAATTTAATATACACTTTTCATTGATAGAATAATCGAACAAGTTGTCAAAATAATAATGCAATCCTCTTGAGAGATAATATGTAATCTCTGTCTCTCTCTGTCTCTCTCTCTCCCTCTCTCTCTCTCTCTCTCTCTCTCTCTCTCTCTCTCTCTCTTTATCTCTTCTTCAAAAGAATTAGATAATGTTTAGCGAAATAAAGAGAAAATTCGTTAGAAATGTAATACATAAGAATATGTTCGTATAACATTTAACGAAGGAAAAATGTCACTTATCGCTTAGCTGTAACGTTAATGATAACTCTCGGCAGTTTTCGTAATCACAGGCTTAAGATTCAACGATTGATTGATAATATATCTTCAAGAACAACGACTTACAGCCTCGTAGAAATCTCTCGTGGGAAAATTCAAAGAAATTTTTGTACCCTGCTTTTACAAATCGTACGTTACAAACTATACATACATACATATATATAAGACGTAATTTCGATCGATTCTACCTAATAGAATAAATCACAAATTTAATCGTATTGATATCTAATTACGTATTTATGTCTCGTTTAGATCTTATAACGTTTAGGTAATATAAATCTTTATACTCCAATGTCAAGTATGTCTAAACAATTTTGTTTGGGTGAAAAGCTGAACAGCGCGATAGCGCTTGTCTTATTCTATGTTGCTAGTTACTATTCTTATATATATATATATATATATATATATATATATATATATATATATACACAGTGACTCGCGAAAGTATTTGAACACTTGCCATGAACTTTACTTTATTTATTATAATAAGTATATTATAGAACACTTACCGATATATTAACATCGGACGAAGGTATGACTCCCTAGATTATACAGGTATAGTTTCAAACAAATCAAAGTATATATACAATAGTTATGATTTATTTCTTACAAACCTAACAATTGCTGAAGCCATAAAAGTATTTGAACACATCGAACTAAGGTTAAGAATTAATGTAAATAAAGTTTTCCCGGTACTAATCGTAAACATTGATTGTCGTTAGTTGTTATCTTATGTACATTTATTAGTCACAGTCAGTATTCGTGGTGAAATATTACGATATTGATCATGCATTCGAAAAGAACTGAAATTTTTGAAAGTAAGAGAATATTAATTGTCAAGTGGCACAAAGAAGTAAAGACATGTGGTGAAATAAGTAAATTATTAAATATAAATATATCTACGATACATTACATTATTAAAAATTCGAAATCTGAAGGAATTATAAAAAACAAATATCGTTCAGGTCAACCAAAGAAATTAACGGAACGAGAAAAAAGAGCTTTGATCCGTGAAATGAAAGAAAATCCAGAGTTTCCTGCTACAGAACTTGCAACGATAGTTAACCAGAACTTCAAGGAAGATGTACATCCAGAATTATGTAGAAGAGTGCTACGTAAAGATGACTATCATGCCAGGGTTCCCAGAAAGAAGCCATACATTATTGATATTAATAAGAAGAAAAAATTAAAATTCGCCAAAGAATTTATTAGCAAAGATGATTCCCTTTGGAATAAAATAATATTTTCAGATGAATCGAAATTTAACGTTTTTGAGTCAGACGGACGTAACTTTGTTTGGAGACAAGCAAATACAGAGATGGAAGTGAAAAACTTGTGTGCTACGGTGAAACACGGGGATAGCTCAATTATGATCTGGGGGTGTATAGAAGCAGGTAGTATCGGGAATTTGATCTTCTTAGAAGGAACAATGAATAAATACAAATATTTGAACATTTTGAAACAAAAAACATATAGGAAAGTGCAAGAAAATTGGGTATTTACGAAGATTTTTACTTTCAACAGGATAATGATCCTAAACATACCGCAGGAATTGTTAAGTAATGGATATGTACTATCCATACTTATTGTTAAGTATGGATACAATACCCCTCACATGTTAGTCACACTATCACAAAGCCCTGATATTAACCCAATTGAACATCTATGGGCCATAATAGGAAAAGAATTACAAAAATTTAATATAAAATCAAAAACAAGTTTAAAAGACAAAATACTCGAAGTATGGAGTTCCATATCACCAAGTGTTATAGAAAAATTAGTAAAGTGTATGCATAATCGCTTACAAGATGTTATTCGTGGCAAAGGTGTTCCTACTAAATATTAAAGGCTCAAATACTTTTGTGGGCTCAGCAATCTTTATGTTTGTAAGAAATAAATCATAACTATTGTATATATATTTCGATTTGCTTGAAACTATACCTATATAATCTAGAGAGTCATATTTCCATCCAATGTTAATAATATGTCGGTAAGTGTTGTATAATATACTTATTATAATTAATAAAGTAATTCATGGCAAGTGTTCAAATACTTTCGTGAGTACTGTATATGTCTGTATAGTTTATAACGAACGATTTGCAAAAACAGGATACAAAGATTTCTTTGAATTTTCTCACGAGAGATTTCAACGAGGCTGTAAGTCGTTATCGTTGAAGATATATTATCAATCAAACGTTGATTCTTAAACCTGTGATTACGAAAACTGCCGAGAATTATCATTAACGTTACAGCTAAGCGATAAGTGACGTTTTTCCTTCGTTAAATGTTATACGAACATATTCTTACGTATAATAGTTCTAACGAAATTTTCTCTTTATTTCGCTGAATATTGTCTAATTTTTTTCAAGAAGAGACAGAGAGAAAGAGAAAGAGAAAGGAAAAATGTGACGCCTAACGAGTTACGATTGATCGACTAAATTTTCCTTACAATTTTGTTTTCGTGTTCGACGACTTTTCTTGCAAATAGTACTATTGTACTACATTCTGTTTACATCCTACTCCATTTTTTCTTACCTCAAAGTTATTGGAAACGTATCTTCCACAGGAATCGTGTGTTTTGTTTCGTCGGCCTTTCATCTCTCCTTTTGCAGATATTTTATGTACGTGGATATATATGTATATCTATTTTTATATATAGATATTTTTTCTACGTAATCGAATACTAGTAACCATCGATACTTCATTCACGAAAGCGACAAATTAAGAATCGTCGAATTGTTAAGAAGCGAAATATTTCGAATGTGTTTATAAATATTGGGTTGGTAACTAAGTGATTGCGGATTTTAATAAGAATCTATCGACCAAATCTACAATTACTTAATTGCCAATCAAATATTTACGTAGTTTTGATTACTATAACTAAATATTAATAGTTACGCATGCAAGAATAATAAATTATTTTCGTGTAATTACACAATGATGAGATAGGTACGTGGATTAATAATCGTTCTCCCTCTTTCTCTCTCTCTCTCTCTCTCTTTCTCTCTCTTTCTATCTTCCACTCTATCTTCCTCTCTATCTGTTTCTCACTTCACATATTTCTCCATCTTTTTCTCAGTATCGACGTAATGCACACTCAATCGTATATTTTTTCTTTCCTTCATTGCTCGAAAATTGTGAGTCGACGGTAGCATTTTTCTAAATTGCCAAAAACTTAACTAATATGACTATCTATCTTATATTATATATATGTACCTTTACTACACTTATATTATATTATATTATATTATATTATATTATATTATATTATATTATATTATATTATATTATATTATATTATATTATATTATATTATATTATATTATATTATATTATATTATATTATATTATATTATATTATATTATATTAGATTATATATTATATTATATTATATTATATTATATTATATTATATTATATTATATTATATTATATTATATTATATTATATTATATTATATTATATTATATTATATTATATTATATTATATTATATTATATTATATTATATTATATTATATTATATTATATTATATTATATTATATTATAATATATATTATATTATATTATATATATATTATATTATATTATATTATATTATATTATATTATATTATATTATATTATATTATATTATATTATATTATATTATATTATATTATATTATATTATATTATATTATATTATATTATATTATATATATTATATTATATTATATTATATTATATTATATTATATTATATTATATTATATATATTATATTATATTATATTATATTATATTATATTATATTATATTATATTATATTATATTATATTATATTATATTATATTATATTATATTAGATTATATATTATATTATATTATATTATATTATATTATATTATATTATATTATATTATATTATATATATATTATATTATATTATATTA